>JAHPZR010056321.1:115000-120000 GCA_019787425.1 Platygyra sinensis
CTCATTAAATCTCTTGTACCATGCCATCGTCGACATGGTTTGCTTACGCTCCATAATATCAATTTAATAATGACAATCTTAAAACATTTTCGTCCAACGAAAATTACAAAATTAACATGTCAAACCTTAGAGCTGGTAGCCTTGGGTCTTTGCCTCAAATTGATGTTAAATTCGTACAAAAAGTTTTTAAACACTGAAGTTACAATTTACATTTAACAATGTGGTTTGGGTTGCAATGCCTTCTTTTATGCAAAATATTTTCAATAAAGCTGACAGTTTGAAAATCCTGTAAATAAACACAACATTAAAACAGGAAAAGAATTATAACAAGGTCATTCAATAGCAAAAAGGTTCCAAAACTTCTAGGAAAACATCGTGTTTCACCAAGTCACACTAAAACGCTTGAATACGCAATCTAGTTTCCAATGGTTACAATCGTTTTAGATCCGCATCAAGCGCGCGTTTCGCGCACGTTCGGTTATTGCTGACCGAAAACGCGCGGGCACTGGGGAAGAAATTGTCGTGCGTCATTTCGCACGAGGCGTGATGTCAGTGTTTTCCACAGGCTCCGTTTTCACTGTCCACTCCAATATACATGTAATATGACCCTGTTTTAAAATGTCTCCACTCTGGACAGCGCGTTTTAGATAAGCATCCACGATCGCATTATGTGCACGGAAGGCAGAAACCAATATTCAGACGAAATCGCACTACTGTAGTCGGACCTTGAATTTTTATTAAGTCATTAGCGAATAGGGGAGAAAAAGAAGGCTACTAGACAGAACTTTCCCTTAAGTTTATAGTCATCCGGTTTTCGGTTTTAAAATAACAGGACACTCATTCTGGTCATTTTAGTTTTAAGCCAACTTACGGTAACAATGGCACAAATATTAAAACGGCAAAAACCACTCCTTTCACTTTAAGATGATCTTTTCCCTGAAATGCGTGCATGGGGGGGGGGGGGGGGGGGGGCACTTTTTGATAGTGATCATGTAAAGCTTAGGATTTCAAGCACTTGAATTTCTTCATTAGCACTTCATAAACACATGTAGGACACTTCCCGTTTATTCAAATACAAAGTCTAATTAAGTTTAATTTTACCTGGTCTTTTGGTGTCACCATCTCTTGTTCCTTTTGGAAAGCAGTTACAAGGTTGACATCCATTAGGATTTGATTCGTTGAGACCATATGTCCCCAGCATACACTGATTGCAACTCTGACCAATCACAAACGGCTTACAAGAACAGTTTCCAGACTGCTGTTCACACTGTCCTGATCCCCCCACAGTTCCTTTGGTGTCACATGTACACCGTGTACATCCCTGAGGGTTGCTCTGTGACAGATTATAAAACCCTTGTTTACACTGATCGCAGTTGTTGCCTTCCACATTAAGCTTACATGTACAGCGGCCAGTATTTTTGTCACACCTGTCCAGAAATGACGGTTGTGTTCCGGCAGCAGAGCAGTTACATGTTGAACAACCACTTTGTGTAAGGCTGTGGTATCCATCATCACACTGATCGCATTTCCTTCCAATTGAACCTGGTTTGCATGAACACTGTCCTGAAACTGCGTTACATGTGTTTACATTCCCAGCTGTTGTTCCAAACGGATCACAGTCACATGTTTTACAGCCTAAAGGCTCCACACCCGACAGTCCCCAGAACCCAGGCATACAGGTATCACACTTAGTACCTGTCACTCTGTCTTTGCAGTGACACTGCCCTGTTGTTGCGTGACACGAAATGTTCCGGTTTTTGGTGCCATCCAACACGCATCCACATGCAACACAGCCAGTTGCGTGACTTGCTTTGAGGTCAAAATAACCATCCTCACAAACATCACATTGACGACCTTGGGCGTTGGCTTTACATTCACACTGACCAGCCAGGACATTTGAATCTGAATCATCCTAGTTGTTAACAAAATAAAAATGAAAAACAGGAAATGTTAGATGTACTCATTAAAGCAGCTTCAAGTCACAGTATTTTGAGTTATTTTGGCCACATACAGAATTAAATTTAAGTTAAAGGAATTAATCAGAAAACCCCCAAAGATACAATAATAACAAACCATAAAGGAACAAGGATGGCTGACAAACTTGATAAATGTAGTCTAAAATTTTTAAGATGTTTAAACCACGGCATTGCTTCTTCAACTAACTAAATACCGAGATATATGCCACACTGTTTGACACAGAGCAGTGAATTCCAAGAGGACAGTGTGAAACTCCACGAGAGAACTGAACCCAAAGACCCTTATCTCATATAAAAATAAGCAGACAGTGAGATCCAACTATCCCCACCCTACTAAGTAATACACTAACCTTAACACAATCCAACTTTCCAGACTGAACCCCAGGCCCCTCACATCCACAAGGTGAGCACACATCGGGTGACTTAAGACTCTTGCCAGACTCCCTGTAGAATCTCTCCTTGCATGCCTCACAGAATTGGCCTGTTGTGTTGTGCTGGCAGTCGATACATACACCTCCGCCTCCCTGGGTACGCGAGTTGGGACTGGTGTCCAGAGATTGATTGTAAACACAACTGCTGGCATGCTCGTTACACTCACACTTCACGCAGGGATATGAATCATCTTGATCTCCTCGTTGGAATGGTTTGTTATTGTACAAAGGTTTGCAGCGATTACACTGAAATTTAAATGATAAAATTTACATGCAGTAAGTTTAAAAATATAAATAGAACTCTTATAAAAATATCTTGTGTTGTTTAAAATAATATCCATACCATTCTCATGACCTTTTTTGTTTGTCCCCCCCTGCCCCACTCCATGTTGAATTTTGAGACCCCCCTCCCCCTTGAAATTTCTGATAACCCTCCTTGGCCTGGGCTTGGATATTTCCTGAAACCAGACAATAAAAAGAAATATTAAATTCATAATTATTTAAACACAGGCTGAACACACTTACAGTTTCGCCTTCAGTGTTAGTTGATGATTGACAGTCACAGACACAATGCCCAGGGTGTGTAGAATTCCCTTCAACATAGCTGATGGATGATGCATGTCCAAAACATTCACACCTTAAAAGAGGCAACAAATTTAATTAACGTCCCAAATAGTAATCTCTTTAATAATATTCTTAATGCTTCTTTCATGTACATGTAGCTTTACTGGGCTACATTTTTGTTAAATTTAATGTAATTGGGAATTTGCATTGTGCAATTCCAGAAAAAATCCATACCTCCCGGAAGGAAGGGATTTTTTCTAAGACTCCCCTACCCCTCTGGAAATCCCAATTACGCTTTGTACCTTTCTTAAATTTTTTTGGCCTTACAGAACCCCCCACTCCCCAGGAAATTCCAATCCCTTCTGTGGGGGGTAGTATGGATATTTTCTGGAACTGCACATTTCAAAATTTTACTTTTAATTAAATTTAGTTATTTTTTTAAAAAATCTTTATTAGTTTTATACGGTTCCACAGTTTAAATTTTTTACCCTGTATAAATAAAGTTGACTGATTGATTGACTCTAAATCCAGGGCTAATAATGTACATTTCAGATAATATTGAACATGTGCTAGCATACTGACCTTCCAGTGACCAGAACTCTTTCTAAGCCATAATATTTATGTTGTGCATTCTGTACAAGAGTGTGATTGTGGAAACGAAATTTGACATGGGTGGCTTTTAAGAACTCCAGCAGACTTTCTGAGCAGTACAGGTTGCTGCAACCTTGACCAAAAGGCCGCACAGGAATATTAGAACCTGGGGGTGGTGGATACTCTGTCTGAAAAGTAAGCACCTCTCGGCTGGATTGTAATGGCCTGTAATAAAATAAAATTTAACATCACTGTTGAAAATAAATTGACTTGAATTACATGTACAGCAATGTGATAGAGTTTGACACAATCGCAGACAACAAAACTTACTTAAGGTGATTCCCTAGAAATAACACTTGACATTAGATTTTTTTCAGTTTTTTGGTTGTTCCTAATAAACAAATGCAGTTAATTTTTAAAATGGGCGATAAAAAACTTATTGTTCAAACAGTGTTTTTGCAAGAGTCATAATCGTCAAAGGTGAGTCAAAAATCCGTGGAATGGTACCCAAGTGCATTTTTCTTTTTCAGAATGCCATATGTTTCAGGGTATCAATGGCCAAACAAATGAATACATTGCACTTTCTTAAAAAAAAAATTTGATATGTGTTCCTTGGCAAAAATGCATTCATCAAGTGGATCGGAGCTGACAAAGAATCATACAGCATGTACAGAGGTTCAGCTGACAAAGGTTTTTCAATGACTCTTTAGATAAAACAACTCACTTGACATATTGAACACAGTTGACTGAGTCAGGCTGTGTAAGAGGACCATTGTTTTGTAAGCCAAATGAAGAAACACAGTCTTCAGCAAAATACTGCCAAGGATGGAAAGTTCTTCCATTGTCTGTTGATCGCAAGATTTCCAGTCCCCCTGGCACTGGTCCATAGAATGTCAAAACAATGTAGAAGACCTAGAAAAACAAATTAACTCTGCTGTCATCTAATAAGCTATTTATAGCCGGCCATGCAGGTTTATAATGGCACTTTTGGCTATGTATTAACATTAGAATTTGGTATTTTATTCCAATGAGAACGAGAATTAAAAGGTTGACCGTCTTTGTACCTCAAGACTTTCTTTTTCTGCTCACAGCTTTTTAGTTTAAAATAACAATAACAGGATTAACAGTACTATAAATATTACCATTAGTGTCAACAGGAAATTAATTTTCGCTGAGCACTACTAATGCACCAGGTTTTGAAGAATCTTCCAAGGAAATTCCTTCATACGATATTAAATTACTTTCATTGTATTTAATTATCGATTCTAGATACATGTCATAAATTTTGTGCACAATAAATGTTTTTCAAAATGCAGGGTCCTGCAGTTATATCAACTCTCACAAATATATATATTATGTACAATACTTTATATACATGTAGAGTACTGTAGCCTCATAGTTAATATAATTATATTCACTAAAGGTGACATTGTGATGT
>JAHPZR010056321.1:125000-140801 GCA_019787425.1 Platygyra sinensis
CCAAGTGAATGTGACAGAGAAATTTTTCAAGTGGATTTTATTCACTGTAATCAACGTTTTGGAATGGAATACTAATGCAGAAATTCAGATCAAGAGGGTGATCATTCTATCAGAATCACTAATGTTTTAATGTTGTCAAGGAAGCTGTACTGTAAACAAACGCCAAAGAAATCAAAGAATCCTTCCTCGTTCTGAAATTTGAGAAGTTTGCACGACTACTTTGGAACGTTGGGAATCTATTCTTCCATATTTGGAAATGCTAATTCGATTCCAGGTCCAACGCGTTAACGAGCATCAAAAATGGCGGCTTTAGCCCTCGTTAGTGGAAGGCCGCCATCTGCGTCCCCGAACAGCTCATCTATGGAACTTTTGAATGTGTTGAGCGGGTTAGCATCCTGCCAAAAGGGCCGCTTGACTTATGACACTAACTGGAAGCCAACCAACCAAGCTTTGGACGAGTGTTCAAAACCACCTTTGCTGTCCTCAAATTTGTCGGCCGTTTCACCGTGTTCTATTTCTGTAGGAGAAAAAACCAGTTATACTTTATCAACAGATGCCGCAGAAGACAATTCAAAAGATGAAAGAAGGCACAGTGATGATTTTTCTGTCAGCAGTTTCGCTTCAAGCGTGGAAAGTGGCTTAGAAGACGAGAGAAGTGAACGTTTAAGAAATGATGAGTTACATGTACTTGAGAAAGAACTTCAAGCAAGCTTCGATGGCACACATGTCGCTATCCATCAGTATGAAAGAGAAAAGAAGCATCAAGCAAGAGAGAGCCTGAATTCTAGAAAAGAGAGGTTTTTGGAGAATTCAAAAAATCTTCTAGAAGCGAAAAATCATTATTTGCGGCAGAAGGAAAATGAAAGGGTGGATGAGGTTATCAAATCAGTACAGGCACTGCAAGAAGATGAACAAAGGAAAAGTGAAGAGGCCAGACTGCGTCAACAGAAACTAGAGCAATCTCACAAAGAGTTTACAGAAAGAGCAGCTAGGAAAGTCAAAGAAGTAGAGGAATTACGGTTGAGAGTGCTTAGGCAAGAACAGCAGATTAAGAAAGAATTACAGCAGCTTGAAGTTTCTTTCAACAGCGTTAAAGAAACTGCTGCCAAAATTCAACAAACATTCCAAGGTTGTAAATTTCAGTCATTTTTGTCGTCATCTGTGTCAGAAATACAGAGTGAAGTGAACAAAGTTTTAAAACTTTCACAAAACAGCCTTGATAGTGCCCATGAAAATGGCCAAGCCACTGAGATGAATGTGAAAATAATTCAAGACTGTATTGTCTTGATTCAAAGATTATTTCATGAAGCAAAAACCCTTGTTCATGAGGCCAATAGCAAGGCTGCAAAGGAAGAAGCTGAACGTCAGGCTCAAGAAGAAGCAAAAGCCAAAGAAGAAGAAAAGAGACAGCAGGCACTAAAAGCTTCCAGAGAGAAACAAAACACCCAACCATCAACATTAGCAAGTCAAAGTTCAGATTCTAAGGGCCAATCAAAGGCAGGGATCTCAAAAGAGCTTTCTTCTTGTATCTCAGCTGCAGCATGGAAGGAGTATTCAAGGTTGGCAACTTACAAAAGTCAAATTGTGGAGTCTGCTGAGCTACTGAACACAGACAAGTCACTGAAGCAGTATAAATTTGATCTTCACAAGGCGGTCACTACACCCATCAATGCCATATCTGACCAGTCACCTAGTCATCTGCTGGACAAGATTCAGCGCTTGACTAAACTACTGTCCGGGCAATCTGTACAAGTTGGAGGAAAACAGATCTCAATTTCCAAGCATCCAGCAGCTAAGGTAGATTACTTTTAATCAAGTATAACCCCGGTTTGCTATAGCCAGTACCTCGAAGTCACAAAAGGTTCATACAGGTTAATGATTAGGCTTTGCAAGTGGCTTGTTGAAAATGACTAAAATTATTAATTTTTTGGACCAGCAATGTCCATAATCCTCCCACTGAAGGACTTTTGCTTGAATCTTTAAGCTCTCTGGACGTGATACGTTCCTTTGAAAATTTTGAAAACCCTACCCTTTGGAATTTCCTGTGACTTTCCTTGGGGTTGGTATGTATATTTCCTGAAGCCATTCATTATTTTACACTGATCCTTGCTGTACTTGCACCTACTCAGGCGGGACCCTTTGTAGTCCAGTATGCTACTTGTACATGTAAGTTGCTAAGTATGAGCCACAATACCTCCAGAAGAACACTGACAGTAATATTGTATTAACAAGGTAACTTTATTTCCAGCATTTCTGTAAAGAACTTCTCGCAAGGAAACTGGTGCAGCAGGGTTCACAACAAGTTTCCTCCAGTCACAGTTCAGCTTTTCCCATTGCCGCAGTCATCACAGGCATATGGTCAAGTTATCCTGATGTTGGCGATCTCATTTTGGCACAATTCTATGACCAGTGCCCATTCCTAGTTCCATTTTACATTCCAAGGGCAGCAGAACTTTCAGATGCAGAGTACTTTGCATCACTTGGTTATCAGTGTTCAGAAGGAGAGATTGAAGAGCAGGACAAGTTCCTTAAGCGCATGACTGGACTTGTGAGACTGTATGCAGCTGTTATCTCTTCTATGCCACCAAGTGGACAATCAAACCAGCACCCTTATGGACTTGATAATGGGTGGACATGGCTGTCGAGAATGTTGAACTTAGAACCAAGAGCTAATTACACAGCTACAGCTCTTTACGAATTCCTAGCTGTCACAGGACATGCACTTATGAGGAGGTATAAAAAACAATTCGGAAAGTTGCTTAACACACTAGTGTTAGACTATGTACCCAAGATTGAGAAGGTGACAGATAAGGCACAGAGCGGACCTGTTGTAAGATTGAAGGTGTTTTTAGAAGCATGTATCAAAGATCAGAAGATTCCTGTTCCTGATGGCTATCTTACTCCACATTGGTGGCGTTCCTCCAGCTTTTAAAGTCACCTGTTGAAGATATAATGCTTTCTTGAAGAACAATATTTGAATAATTATAATGTATGGTACAGCTGTAGCTCCCAAGCTTAGGCTCAGTCCGTTCTGCAATGCAAAGGCTGATTGTGAAATCATTGTGCAATATTTTAGCCAAAGCTACACACCTGTACATGTACCCTGAAGTACTGTCATCTCATTCTACAATCCATGTAGATCATTACATGTATTTCAGACTTGTCCATGTCTGTTTGAAGTAACATATCAAACACTTGAGACAGTGTTTCATCAGATATCCAAACACCGAGAAGAGGGTTGGAAATACGACATACAGCGCAGTATTTTAACGAAATTCGAGGTGTTTGGATAGCCCATGAAACACTGTCTAGAGTGTTGGATATATCTTCTCAATCGAAACAAAAACTAAGGAGTAAACAGAGAAGTAAAATCGTCAAAATCTATGCTAATTAAGACCGAGTGTCAAAACCTCCTTCACGGTTGTGATTTTCTTTGTTTTCAGTTGATGAATTATTAATGAGTTTGAGAAGTATGTTTTCATTGCATAAGGTATGCATTGGATCATGTTCTTCATTGTTTAGGTTGCATTCAGTCAGACTTTGTAGTGTTCAAATGGAGAAATTGAGAGACTAACAATTCACAAGCAAATTAAATTTGCTTCTTGCCATATCAATATACGAACACCAGGAAGATAAGTGACAGTTAAGAGACTGGGTTTAGTCCAAAAGGTAAGACATAACCCCATGTCTCTCTTATACAGAGTTAGTCATCTATAGAGATCTTTACATTTGAAGACTACCAATAATCAGAGGCCTTTAAAGCTGCTTTAATTTAAAAATGCCATTGGGGTCAATCTTAGTATCAAATAAGTGTCAATCTACATGTAAGTACAAAATAATTTACTTGATGACTGATGACTTTCCTTACATACATGTATGTCTTAACCTGAGTATCAGGCTTTTCTTTCTCGCGGGGAAGGAGAAGGAAGCAACCGGCAAAGAAAAGCCTCTCTGCAATTCCTCCCTACCCCTACCCTCTTGCTAAGAAAGGCCTGATAGTCAGGTTATGTATGTCTTGAATAAAGATACCAATGTTTTTCCTTGAATTGTGACTGATGACTTTCCTTACATGCAAGTGTTGAATAAGGCTAACAGTATTTTTTCTTGAATTGTCTAGAGGTATTTCAACTAGGAAACAGTGACAGGGCTTGAAAAAACCTTGAATTCAAAGTTTCTCTTAGGACAAGTGTCTCTGAAATATTGCTTGCTCTGGGCAAATCTCAAGTTGGTAGAATTGTCAGATCCCTTGCCCATTAAGCAAGTGAGAATGAAAAAGTACTTGCCCATAAGGAGAATTTTCCTATCCTAGACGACCAAACAGCACTGTTTTCGAACCTCGGGTGAACATTGGTTCATACCAGAAGCATATCTGATTCACCTGATATGCTTCTGTTCATACTAAATTAATTGATCCAACCTTGTAATTTTATTTCTTACATTGGCAGACCTTATATGACTTTTTTCCCTAAAATTTAATGGTACATACAACATTTACAGTCTTAGTTAACTTTGGTTTAGCACTTGGGAATTTGGTTGGATAAAAGGGCTTGACCAAGTTCATGCTAAGAATTAAAGCAAAAACCTTGAAACTTGAATTGTTCACTCAGGAATAAAATCTACTAATAAAAGGGATTTGAAGCTTTGAGATCATCCAACAAAGACTGTACTAAATCATTGGTTGTTAGTTTCTTCTCCAACATGTCCTCAACAAGGCGGTTGGGTTCTCTTCCTCCTCCATAAGCCAGCATGGTGTGACGATACCTCTCGCCCATTTCTCGAGAGAAAGGATCCTTGGCAAAGCACTGGTGCCATATACGAGATGCTACAGCTTTGGACCACAAGTATGAGTAATACTTTGCACCATAACCATTGAGATGGCTAAAGCGCTGTTGCCAGGCTGTGCCTGCAAATCCAAGACATAAAATACAGAAACAAGTTACAGTAGTCACTCGGCAGTTAACTACGACACTCCTACAAAGAGATTCTCGAGAGGTAAACTCTTGTACTGAAGGCCAAATCAAGAAGCTTGAAATTCTTGAGATTTCAATCAATAAATGAGCAACATGCAGCATCGATTAAACAGTTAGGTGTAATGTATGAAAACTTTGCTTTGACTAAGTTTCAGGAGCTCTGATGCATTTCTCCATGAGATTGTACTAACACTTTTACCCCAGTAAAAACCTTCTTACGGTGAGTTGTCGTAATATTATTATGAGACAAACAAGTCCTCAATTGTTTCAAACAAAATTACCTAAAATTGTTATGAAAACTTTGACAGAAGAGATTATTATTCACTGATCATGAACATGAATGTGTCAAGAGTGTTGCATACTGTACCCGGTGCATGTGGAATCACTGTGTACTGGCTCTGAACAAGGGCCAGGATATCTGTAGTTGAGCCATCAAGTGGGTGTTTCCCATGGTAAATCTGATCAATCATTGCATACAGAACCTGCCGTTGCATCTCCAAGGCACCAAACATAGTTCTCCCCTGGCAAAGACGCTGAGCAAATTCCTCTGGCAGGCTTTGGCCAGTTTTGTAATGACGTGCAAACCTCATCAACACTCTCGGATCCCAAGCAAAGTACTCCATAAGCACAGAAGGAACCTCTGCAAAGTCTGTGGAACATCTTGTACCTGTGACGTGCTGATACTGAGTGCGAGCCAGCATAGAGTGCATTGCATGACCCATCTCATGAAATAAGTTTTCCACCATGTTGTGAGTAAGGAGTGGAGGGGATGAGACTCCAGGTGATGGAAAGTTGCAAACGATTGCAACAACTGGAAGTTGATACGAGCCATCATCAAGCAAACGACCACCTAGCATGAAAGAAACAATGCTGATCAGCCAATAAGACATACAATGTATCACTATATTCAAATGGATACACAAAACCTTTGTAACACTTACGCTACATACACCATAACCTTGTGTCAAACATTTCCCCATATGGCCTTCTCACTCATTCAATAAATGTACATCGTAAGTGTCAAAATGTCTCAATGTGTGAATGCACTGAATTGTGTATGACTATTACAATGATGACACTGTAGGGCCGCACAGCCTTCTACTGATCACCTCATGTACGTGTCAACTCATCCTATTCACGTCATTTAGTTTAGTGCCCATGTCCTAATTATTGCGAGAATGTGTGTAGAAATTATCTTACTTGTAATAGTACCACTTAAAAAGATGCACACTACAGATGTACCTCTAATGGTAAAATGTGAATCCTGTGGTAGCTTCTCTTCTCTGCTAAAGAAGTCACAGTAGATGTATCCTAGTAACCCCTCTGTTTCATGTACTACACACAGTTTTTGCACATCAGAAGACCATAGCTCTCCTTCAGCTGGTTCCTGTGCTTGTAGTGATATCCCATAAAGGTCCTTAAACAACATATCTAACCCATCCATACACGCACCAAGAGGAAAATATGCTGATGTGGTTGAACGGTTCATCTTGACAGACTGATACCTTGCTAATCCAGAGTAGTAATGAAGATCCCATGGCTGGATGTTCTTCACAGTTTGATCTTGTGTTGTGTCTTTCTTCAAGCTAGTTAATATTTGCATTTCTGTTTCTGCTGGACTACGAAGCCTATTTGCAGCTAGTGTTAGAAAGTCCATGACATTTTCTGGAGTTTTTGCCATTGTTCCCATTAATGTATGATGTGAATAGCTAGGATAGTTGACCAACTGAGCAATTTGATGTCGAGCAGTAAGAAGAAGATCTAGAATCTGCAGTTGTGACTTTTCTGGTTTTAAACAAGCCAGGTAAACCAGCTTACGTAGCTTCTCGTTGTTTGAATCAAGGAATGCAGAATCTATGATTACATGATCATTGTTTACTGGGTAAAAGCGTGCAACTTCATCAGCCATGGGAAAATGAGACAGTGGAACATAGACAGGGGATGATGCCGTTTGAGAGAACTGGGTGCCAATCACTAACAGAGCTTCCTGAAGCTCCACAAAATGTTTCCGTTTATCCTCATCCAAATGAATTCCACTCTTTTCAAAGTCAAATAAGAACAGCTCTGCTACTCTTCTAGTTTCTTCATTCATCTGATGTTCTTCGCTTGATAAAAGTTTTGCTAGTACATTGTACAAGCCTGGAGTTGTATTCAGTTCTTCAACATACCCACTTATTGCCCTCGAGGTATCTTCTGCAGCACCTCGCACTTGATGATCGGGATGTGTCAATCTAACAAACTCTGCCAAATCAGCTGCAACACATAAAGTGTTGGACAATTTGTCAAACAGCCCCACAAGACGTGGGGTGGGAGAAGATTGCAGAATTTCGTCCACAATTTTAACACCGACAGATAAGGTTCGATTTTTGAGTAAAGAAAATCCAGAAGTGCTAGTTAGCTCCTCTACGCCAAAGAGACCAGTGGGCTTTAAATAACGATCCTGTCTCGGGTGAGGGAAATTAAAGGCCGTAGCTAAAGGGCTCCATGTGGTTACGGTGAACTTTGCCTGTCTTCCTCGAACTGGGATATTTCTTCTCCATTGCAAAGCTAAATGACGGCTTTGTGAAGAACATCTGGCACTTAAAAGGATCCTCATGACTTCCAGCTTTTTTATTTCAGCTATCTACCCAAGCTAGTGTATTTGATGAAAATCTCAAAAACGTTTCCTCGCAAAATCCTCCATTATCTCAGACGCCACATTAACTCCGACTGCGTAGCGAAGTACGTCGTGTAGCACAAACATAACGTCTTGTGCAAGGCTGTAATTTTTGTCTGTGAGGTGAACAGTGAGGTATCTTTTACATAGAAGTTTCACGGTCGCGGACGTCATCTTGGTAGTGGGGCAAACGCGGCAAAATTTACAGTGAATGTATGGGAAAAATCGTGATTTTGATGCTTGATAACTCGAGGAAGGTTGATATTCTGAAATTTCATTGAATTACAAACTAAAGATATTAGTTAACCGATTAATCTGAAGAGCATCGGTTTGCTGAGAAGCGAGAAATCGTATTTTTAGTTTTGCGGACAAATGCTTCTAAATTTTCCCGCGAACGGCGGCTCCATTTTACAGACATATATGAGAAATTAGAATTAAACTGATGCGGCTTTCTTTGTAAGAGTACAATTTTCAAATTTGATCGGTTACCTCTTTTAGCTAGCATTTTTAGTTTGTAATTCATAGACACTGTAGAATGTCAAACTTCCTCGAGTTATCGAGCATCGAAATCACGATTTTTCCCATACATTCACTGTAAATTTTGCCCCGTTTGCCCTACTACCAAGATGACGTCCGCGTTCAAAAAAAAACTACCCTCACCATACCCCTGCCGCCAGAAAATTGAGTACGATTTTTCATGTGCGCTTACAAAACGTAGGCATCCTTCCAACATTAACAGCGCAGTCATGTTTCTTTTCGTTGCTATCATCGTTATAATTCTGGTCATAAATTTTGTCCTAGACTGCGATATTATTCTCAAGTTCAAAGAGAAATTCGGTGCCAAACCAGCGGAAAAACTCCGTGGTAAAGTTGTGTGGATCACGGGTGCATCTAGCGGTATTGGCGAGCATTTAGCTTACGAACTGGCAAAATGTGGCTGTAAATTGGTGCTGTCTGCAAGAAGGAAAGAAGAATTGGACAGAGTCAAAGGAGGATGTATTGGTAAGCTTCATTATGAAAGTGAAGAATGATAATCGGAGTTAAGAAATAACTGAAATGGCCCGATTGCTCTTCACCTACCACAGAAAAATCCATTTTTCTTCCCAGTCCAAAGATCAAAGATGATGCAGACGGTGCAACCCCCTCAGAAAATATGATATTTGTTACCAAAGAGAAAATCTCATGACCAGGTAGAGAGGAAAGGGTTGAAAACATGGTCCAAAATTTACAGTATAAAGTCTGTCATCCTGGGGTGGTGTGATGTTTGCTATGAGATGTTTACAGGTGGTGGTTGGGGGGGGGGGGGGGGGGTGGGGAGGCTATTAGGGAGGGATGAGAAGGGGACATGTTTTTATGGGACAATTCCTTGTTGAGCAGGCTTGCTCAAGGGATCTTATAACACTGCAACCAGATAAGTGCAAATTACAATTATAATTCATTTGATAGTGGAGCATGCTTTGTTGACACTGAATAGCATCGTCCATTTACGGTGTTCAGTCATGATCTGGTCTGTGGTGTCTTCTTTTTTGTTGTGTTGCCTGTGTAACAAGCATTCCCACGCAAGCAGAATATAATAAGGGTTGCACAAAAGAGCTTTTTCACATTTATGCCCACCCCATGCCTTCAACTTCTTATTTAATGTAAGAAATAAAGATGTTGTTGTTGTTGTTGCTCTCACCCCACTTTTTGCACAGCTCAAATTGCTACTGTCCCATTTTTTGCATGGCACAAATGCAAAAAAGCTCTTCCACTCGGCCTGGATAAGAATGCTTGCTAGGCAGTGATATCAAGATTATCACAGCGCCAAGTTTGTATAATAATAATAACTTTATTTAAGTGTCATATGTATTTAGCACTGTAGTGCTGAATGTGGACACTGTAGTAGAATGGACACCGTAAGTAACTGAATATATTTCAAATAGAACATAAAGTATTAAGAAGCCCAACTGATCAAATCCAGATAGCAGCAGGGTGGAGGATTTGAACCAGGGACCTCCAGATTTCAAATCCTTTACCCTAAACCACTTGGCCACGCTGCCTCCCTGAACATTTTCTATTTTATTATTTTCTCTTTTAGTCTATTTTCTGTTTTATTTTTACCAGCCCTTGCAAGAGAGAGATCACTTGCTACTGATGTCTTGGTTCTTCCATTGGATGTTACTGAGTATAAACTGCACAAAGATCTTGCCCAGGCTGTTATGAATCATTTTCAGAGGGTAATATATGTTATTCAATAAATAATTAGTAAATAAAGCAACTTTTAATGGAGTTTTGCAACACTAATTTAAAACCAATCATAATTTATTGCCAATCCCAAACAAATGTGGACCTAGGCACAATTCCAGACCATTGAGGACTCACAGCAAAGACACAAAATGGTGATCATTTTATATAAATGCAATTACAATTTTATTGTTCAGTTCTTTAACAATGATTATAACATAGATTGGACCCTGCGCGTGCTCTGATTGGTCAAAAACCTATGTTTTATCAGACAGGGCTTCTGATATTACGCGATGGTGCGATTTCGCATAATCGACCTAAAATCGCAACAAATCGCATTATTCATGAAAAATCGCACAATTTGTTCAAAATCGTACAATTTAAGAAAAGAAAGACCAAAATCTCGCTTTGTATTAAGTTCTCCGATATTTTCATCGTTATCTAGGGGCGTTTTATCTTTCAAATGGCATCAAAACTCACCTGGAAGCGTTCGTTCGTTGAACAAATGATCAACAAGGCGTTTTATGCGTCATTTTACATGTTGGGGACCTGGTGCTAGTTTTCAATATTAGGTGAGTGATCATTGGCAATCCATCTTTCTAAACACACCAATTACAACCGTTGATATATTTTAAAGATGTCATTTGATCCCTTCATACTTGCGATGTAAGTATAGGCATGAATACTGCTCGATAGTCGAGTCGCTTGCAATATGTAGCGTATCTTCTTTTAAATTCTATAATTTCAGAGTTTTGCACTTTACAGCTAGTTTTGTTTAACTTAGTTTTCTCCTTTACTTCACAGGAGGAGTCTTACTTCAGACCACTACTGTTTATGCAATACGAAAACAAAAATGGCAAATGTTCAGTGCCCAGAAAACAGGCTTGACTGAGTAACACTGTTGAATGGTTAAATTGTTATTGTTGCTGTATAATTTCATAGGGTGTATCTGTTTTGTTATTATTGTTCAAGTTACTTTTGTGGTGTTACAGTAGGTGTGTATGGTCAGTTGAGGCAGGACCCTCAGACAAAGAAAACCCATCCTACAACTGAAGTGAAACTAAATTGGAAATTTTGGGCAATTTTATTTATTACATTGTTTAATTACCCAGTACAAAGAAACCAGTTTTCAAGCTTGCCCAGTTGGTACTAGGATGACTTTCCTCAATTAAATTAATACAAGGCCTAGCTGTGACATTAGAAACAAACATACAAGCATTAAGTTAAAACAGAGGTGCATGTTAGATGCACATTCATGTTTACTGTAAATCAATGCAAGTGATGGCTAAAGAATCTGCTAACCTGGGCAAATGGAAACTCTTTATTGGAATGCTGTGAAAAAAACTCATTGACAAATTGCCCCAACTACATTAATTTAGTTGCCTGCTTTTCTTATTAGAGGTGATAACTTCATGCATGCCCAGCAAGAAAATAAACATCAATAGAGGTCGATATTAAACATATTTATCACTGCAAATGAGCTATGCTTGTGTCCACTGGAGTTGTTTTCGGTTTAATACATGTATTTGCATTTAACACTAATTGACCCAATTCACAATCTGAGCTGATTTCAATTATTTAAAATGAGGCAACATTTCAAATGATTTATTTCAGCTGTTTCCATCATTCCTATGTGCTCTAATTGCTTCTTGAACAGCAAAAAATGAATCGTGCTCCTCTAAGACCTAATAAAACAAGATTAAATTAGCTAAAATGAAATCGCATAATTTATTGCATAATAGACCTTTCTTGCCGCATAATGAGACTTAAAAGGGCCGCATAATTTCCTATTTTTTTTCGCACCCTATCAGAAGCCCTGATCAGAGTATAAAACATAGAAAAAGCGTGTTTTATTGTTTTGCGCGCGTAAAATCTATATCATAAAGTAATTGAAGAAGCCTAAGCCATGCATTATACTGTGATAAAACACTCCAGTCATTTGAGAACACTCGAGAAATGTAGAAAACACTCGTCTGGAGCTTGTGCTTTCTACATTTCCCTTGTGTTCTCAAATGTCTGTCGTGTTTTATCACAATGTAATACACGGCTTAGGTGTCTTTATTTGTTAAGTAGATGATGCAAGCTTTTTTCTTTATTTCTTGCAATGTAAACACTTGATGAAGACATTCAATTGAAAACTCCCAGTTGAGCCAATAAAGTTAATAATCATTAACAATTAGATTATGAGCTCGAGATTTCTATGAGGTGATAGTTGATGAGGCCGAAGGCCGAATCAACTATCACCTCATAGAAATCGAGAGCGAATAATCTAATTGTTTTAGTAGAATTCTTACTAAAGTTTAATTCAAATAACGGTTTCCTATTATTTCTCGACGTATTATTAAACTTTGGACCTTAAAAAGATCGCCCGGATG
Organism: Platygyra sinensis; assembly: GCA_019787425.1. Lineage (NCBI taxonomy): Eukaryota > Metazoa > Cnidaria > Anthozoa > Scleractinia > Merulinidae > Platygyra > Platygyra sinensis. The sequence goes on from JAHPZR010056321.1 coordinate 137,225, forward strand.
GAGTTGGCAATTAAAATTGAAGTCATGCACGTGCGCGCATCATTTTTTCAATAATTTCAACTTTTTTGAAGTCAAGAAAACCGTAAATGTCTTTCGTTTAGTCTTCCCAGGATTGTAATTATCCATTTTCATCAAAATTTTCCTCCAAAACTTAGGCAAAACATTTAAATAACCGTCGCCATTTCGTAGACGAGTTCCTGCCACTGTACACTAATGGCTGATAGTGTGCAATGGCTCAGCCAATCAGATTACAGCATTTGCATTAGTGTACTAGTAGAATTCTACTAATATTAATTAGTGTGTGTGTGTGTCTCCAGGTTATGTTAATTACTAGTAGTTTTTACAAAGAATCCTACTGACTTGGAATATGAAATGCGTTTATGCCACCTCTTCTGGGTTATCTTCCACACCTACACAGACTGATCAACTCTCCCAGTCTTTTACATACAAAACATGAAGTAATAATTTCTCCTGGCAATGCATATCAAGGTGACTGCTTTTAAAACCTGATTTGGGCTAATATTTAACATTTTCAGTGGGGGGCAATTGTTTTGGATATTTTCCCAATTTATTATTAGTGGCTGAATCAGCAAAGTTCCATATCTCCATATAAGTATAAACAATTTCTTTTTTTTTCAGGGTAGGGGTGGGGGGGGGGGGGTGGCAGTCAAGAAGGTAAATCATTGGTTGATGTTGTTGATTATATTTTTAGGGTGATCAACATCTCAGGAAGTGATTGACCATTGTGTTAGTTAGCTCTTCCTGTTTTTATTTTCATTGACCTCATAGATTGACATCTTGGTGAACAATAGTGGTCGATCCCAGCGTGGTCTCGTGCTTGATACCCCTGGAATGGAGGTTGACCAAGCCATGGTGAATATTAACATCTTTGGACCAATTTCACTGACCAAGGCAGTTTTACCACACATGATCAAACAAAAAGCGGGACAAATTATTGTCACAAGCAGCGTGGCTGGCAAAGTTGGTGAGTTGAATTACTAGCAAAGCATGGCTGACAAGGTTCATTTAGGAAACTGACTACTTTCTAAATCTCTCCATTGTTTTTCGAGTACAACCAGGAATTAAGATTATTGCATTAAAGTTTATATAGAGCTGTTGACCACAAATTAAGCACCAATAAGATGTGACCGAAATAAAAAGTATTTTGGGTAGTGGTTAAGTTCACTGGTGCTCATTCTTTTCTCCTCTTTCCTGCTGTGAAAAAGAATGCTTGATCACAGGTTATTAATAATCAAAATTCATTATGTGTCAGACTAAAAGAAAATGAAATGTGGAATGTAATTCAATTGATCATTTGTTTTCTTCTTAAATTATATCATGAACTTTTATCAAATGATTACTATTAGTAAATTCTCAGCTCCGACTATTGCATTTCTAGCTTTTTGATTGGCTAAAAAACTCCAACTATGAGCCAATAGTTGGAGTTTTAGGTCATATGGAAAATAGTGCGCCAAGTTTACAATTTTTCGCTTTGTAAAATTGTGGAAATAAAAATTGGCGGCAAAACCCAGTTTGAGAATGTACCAAAACAATTATTCCATTCGCTCTTGTTGGATATGAAGTGATTATAACCAACTCGCGCTATGCACTGGTTGGTTATTTTATCACTTCATATCCAACCCGGGCTCATGGAATAACTGCTACATAGTCAACACTGCACAAAATACCTTTTTACTTTGTCACATGTGCTTTCACACTACTGCAGGACTAACATTCTTGACACAGGTGTACTGTATTAAAACAAGGGAAGCACAATTCTTTTTCTTTAGGTTCTCCTGGTCAGGCCACGTACAGTGCAACTAAATTTGCTATTCAGGTTTGTAAGCTGTATTTTTTTGGATTTATTTGAATGTATGTTATATAGGACTTTATAACATAGATAGGACCCTGCATGCGCTCTGGTTGGTCAAAAACCCATGTTTTATCAGAGTATAAAACATAGAAAAAGCGCGTTTTATTGTTTTGTGCGCGTAAAATCTATATCATAAAGCAAATGAAGAAGCCTAAGCTGTGTATTACACTGTGATAAAACACTCCAGTCATTTGAGAACACTCGAGAAATGTAGAAAACACTCGCCTGCGGCTCGTGCTTTCTACATTTCCCTTGTGTTCTCAAATGCCTGTCGTGTTTTATCACAGTGTAATACACGGCTTAGGCTTCTTTATTTGTTAAATAATAATGCTAATTGCATGGATTAGGCAAGTACCAATTTCAATACATTACAATCATATGTCTTCTCTTAGATTGACACATCTTGTTGGTGTTTCTAGGGCTATTTCAACACTCTGAGGATGGAGGTAAATGAACATAACATTGGAGTGACCCTGGTCTGTCCTGGGCCTGTCCAAACAGATGTTGTGGCGAATGCCTTCACAGAAGATATCAACAAGGTAATGAATGGGCCATGGATAAGCTCACATTTTATGAATTGGTCAAAGCACACCATAGTATTTCAAGGATCTAGAATGAGACGTTTTCTCCCATGATGATGCCATTGACAGAACTGAGTTAGTTATAGAAGAACAAAATAATATAATAAAAATTTAAAGCATTTAAATTTAAAAACAACATTACATAGTTGAAAAATCAGCTATCATAAAGAATTTTATTAATAGTGTTTTAAAGGTGCTGGTTAGGATGCTTTGACTGCTTTGTCTATGAAGTTATTCTGTTTTGTTTCAATAAGTAAATAAAACAACTTGGCAACTTTGTCACCAAATTGTCAATAAAAAATAGTTAAAAAAATATTGGTAAACTGTATGTAGGAAAAAGGCTTGAAATAAACCCAAATACATGTATATTCATATTGAGATAATAATTGATCTTTGTTAAATTTGTCTTCGTAGCAATTTAAGGAAAAAGCTGCAGTTCAACGAGACAGCAACAGAATGCCACCTGCAAGGTGTGCACAGCTCATGGCTATAGCAATGGCAAATCAGCTTGACGAAGTATGGATTTCACCCAAGCCTGTCCTGCTGTTTGTTTACATCAGTCAGTACTGCCCTGTTTTGTATGACTGGTAAGTCAATACGGCTGCTCCTTTATTCAGTGTTGGGTGTTCCAATGTCTTAACATAAACAATTGAAGTGAGGCATCATGGTTTAGAGGTTGGGGTAAACTGCTGGCAGTCTGTTTTTCTCTTGAACTTTCAGCAGGGATCACAAGGAGAAACCATTTAGCCTAAAGGAGAATGGGACGAGACATGGGCGCAGCACACACAATGCCATACCGCTCTTTTGCATTCACGATGACTAAACACTCGTCTAAGCCCAGGCGTCCAAGTGACCCTTGGGATAAACTGATGGGAACTGTGGGGGTGGGCGTTTTGTAACCTGTAGTTGACTTGCATATCAACAGAAAGTTGTTAAAATAGGAATACTCCTAGTCACCAACCCTACTCCTGGTCACTAGTCCTGCTCTTGAACACTATTCCTACTCCTGGACACTGGTCCTTCTCCCGGTAACCAGTCCTACTCCTAGACTCTAGTCCTACTCTTGGATACTGGTCCTCCTCCAGTCACCAGTCCTACTCCTAGACTCTAGTCCTACTCCTAG
>JAHPZR010056322.1:0-5000 GCA_019787425.1 Platygyra sinensis
AATTTTCTTGACATTTGTAGTGGTCATCAATCAAACAGGGCTTACAGGTACTTTGATATAATGTACTGTATATACAATGTATAAAATAACAGATGACAAACTGATCAAATGTAGAATGATTTAACTTGGCATTTTATTTAATATTTAGTTTCGTAATACACAACTCATGTGCAGCACTCATCAGATAAAGTGGCCAAATGCGAATATACATCATTACTGTGAATAATTATTATTATGCTGGTTTGAAATACACATGCAACCATTGAAAATACAAAGGAACAAAGGAAAGCTGGAAATTATACATGTATGAAAACAGTTTTAATAGAATGTATGTCTACAGAAACAGGTATGTAATCAATTGAGGTTGGCAACATTACAAGATAAGCTCTCAAAAAGCATGAAAATTTACAGCCTTTCCCGTAAAACTGTGAACACCAGAGAAAATTTCTGGAATGTTTATTGTTTTGCGCCCAATTAGATGTGAGATGAAGCCGCAAAAGATAACCGCCAAACCGCAGCGTTGATTAGTCTTGACTTGAGTTCCAGCGGATACACAGGCTAGGAAAACCAAGCAGTGTCAGTGGAGATGGTGGCCGAACGATTATTGCACGTTTCCTGAGATTCTCGGACAGAGAGCGAGTGTTCAAGCAAGGGCGCAAACTTAAAGGCACTAATTATAGGATGTTCGAGGACATTCCAAAGGAATTACATCAAAAGAGAAAAGCACAGATGGCAAGACTGAAGGAGGCAAGGAAAGAAGGTAGACGCGCTAACTTTAGTAAGTCTGAACCAGACAAATTATATATTGATGGAAGATATGTTAAATTCTAACTTTGCTTATTCTTGTGTTGGTTAGTCAGAGCTCACAATGAATTTACCGCTGCTACAATTTAAGATTGTTTAATATTGTATAAAGCGTTCCATTCGGTGCCATAACAACGGACCAAGTCACCTCCGTTTTGAAATTTGAAATTTTGAAATTAGTTTTCGCTTCATAGCGACCTTGCCATTCTGACTGTATTTGAATTGCGGTGGAGGAGCTTTTCTTAAGAAAGGTTGTTTAGTAGACGGTTATCAATTTGGAACATGAGGCATTTGTTTTATTTTATTTTTTATTGTTTGTTCTTTCTTTTGTTCAATCCCTGTAATGTGTACATGTACGTGTCTGGCAATAGAAGGTTTCATTATCCTCTTTATATATTGATGAAGTATGTCGCGCTTTTTCCCGATAACCCGAATAGAATATTTAACATTTTAGTAGTTGTACATCGCAGAAGCCCAGTGAAGCGTTCTCTAATTAACATGTCTAACATATACAAGTTTTCTTCTGCAATCCTAAAATTATTTTAGTTTCTCTAGAATAAGCGCCAGTACGTGTAAATTGATATCGTTGAATGTGAGGGGCATAGGCAATTTTAAGAAAAGGAAAATGATATTTACTTGGTGTCGAAGACAGAAATCAGATTTTATTTTCTTACAAGAGACTCACTCCAAAAAAGATTCCGAAACGTGTTGGAAAAATGAATGGGGAAGTGAGATTATTATGGCTCATGGCAGCTTCAATTCATGTGGAGTGGCAATTCTTGTCAAAAAGGGTGTTGATTGTACTATCCACTCCAAAATTCTTGATCCCTTGGGACGGTATGTCATACTAAAAGCGGAGATTAACGATAAAATGTATGTTTTGATTAATATTTATGCTCCCAACAAAGACACAAATATCATTAACTTTCTTAATAATCTACTTACGACTCTGCGAAAAAATAACTTTGATGAAGAAGAAAACATTATTATAGGTGGAGATTTCAACTGCCCTCTTAATCCAATCCTTGATAAGAAAGGAGGTCTGTTAAATCCAAGAAAATCTGTTGTAGCTACAATTGAAAATTTACAAGAAGAGTTCGATCTGGTTGATATATGGAGGGTCAAGAACCCTGAAAGAAAAAGTTTTACATGGAGCCAAAATTCTCCAATGATCTTTTGTCGTTTAGATTACTGGCTGATTTCAAATACCTTGCATGATCTAGTTAAAACAACAGATATAATTCCATCTATTAAGACTGATCATGCTGCAATTTCCTTGGAACTTGTAAATGATTCTAATGATATCAAAGGACCTGGCCTCTGGAAAATGAACTGTTCTTTATTAGATGACGAAGACTATGTTAACGATATCATAGAAAAGATACCAATTTGGTTAGCGGAAGGCCGTGAAGAATTGTCGGACAGTCGAAGCATCTGGGACTGGTTGAAATACAATATAAGAGCACACACAATTCAGCATTCAAAAAGAAGAGCACATGAGAGAATTGAAAGAGAACAAAATCTTCAAGAGGAATACGCTAAACCGAGGTTTATTTTTGAAAAAAACCCTAACGACCGAAATGCACATATTCTTAATTCTGCTAAAGATACTTTGGAGTTGTTTTATGAAGAAAAAGTCAAAGGAATAATTATCCGTGCACGAGCCCGCTGGCACGAGCACGGTGAGAAAAGTACGAAATATTTCTTGAACCTAGAAAAGAGAAATCATACCAAAAAGCATATGAGAAAATTGAATATCAATGGTTCGATTACCATGGATCCATTTAATATCCTGTCCGAACAACGACGTTTTTATCAAGAATTATACATGACTAGGAACAAGACCAATAAAGCAATCGAATCTTTCTTAAAAGATTTATTAATTCCCAAACTTTCAGAAGATCAAAAGATGTCATGTGAAGGTAAAATCACTTCAGAAGAATGTGCCGTGCTTTTAGAATGTTTCCAAAATAACAAAACTCCTGGGAGCGATGGAATACCCATTGAATTCTATAAAAAATTCTGGCCACTAATTAGTGAATCTTTTATTCAATGTGCAAACGAATGCTTCGAAAAAGGTGAAATGTCACGCCCGCAAAAACAAGCAGTCATAACACTTATCGAAAAGAAAGGAAAGGACCGCTCTTTTTTGGATAACTGGCGACCCATCTCCCTCGTAAATGTGGACGCAAAAATTATGTCTAAAGCTATAGCCACTAGAATAAAAAATGTCCTGCCTAACATTATCCATCACAATCAAACTGGCATTATTAACAATGGCATCACCTCTAACTACTTCACAATTGAACGAGGAGTTAGGCAAGGAGATCCTCTTTCCCCATATCTCTTTGTCGTGGCCGTTGAAACCTTGGCTATTGCAATTAGACAAAATTCAATGATTAAAGGCATCACTATTGACAACAAAGAAACAAAGTTACTCCAATACGCAGATGACACAACGGCAGTTCTCTCGGATATTAACTCAGCTCAAACTCTTTTCAGACTGTTCGATAATTTCAAGAAGCTCTCAGGTTTGGAGATTAACCTCACCAAAACTGAAGGAATGTGGATTGGATCTTCCAGACAAAATAAAACGAAACCCCTCGGTATTAAATGGCCAAATGAACCAATTAAAGCCTTAGGTGTTTATTACTCTTATGATCAAAAATTACTACACGAAAAAAACTTCATAGAAAACTTAGACAGTGTTAAAAAGCTTATAAATATTTGGTCTGCAAGAGGTCTCTCTCTTTATGGAAAGGTAACAATAATAAAATCTCTGATTGTCCCAAAATTTGTCTATGTATCGTCATTATTAATTACTCCCAAGGGAGTTATCCAAGAATTGAACCGATTGATATTTAAATTTCTATGGAAAGGCGTAGACAAAGTCACGCGTTTGTCAGCAATAAATGATTATGAAAAGAGTGGACTGAAAATGATTGATTTAGAAACAATGGTTAAATCCTTACGACTAGCCTGGATAAAGAGAATTTTCGGCGAAAATGACGGCACATGGAAAAATTACCTACATCACGTACTAAAAAGTTTCGGTGGCCCTCTATTATTATTTCATTGCAATTATAATATAAAGGATCTCAAAATCTCTTCTCAATTTTATACCGAGTTACTTCAATGGTGGGCCGATTTTCGAGACGAGTTTTCTGCAGAGAAACCGTGGCATAATATAATATGGAATAACAAAGACATTCGTATAGATAATAAACCAATATTCTATAAGACATTTTTCGAGTCTGGTATTACGCATGTAACTGACCTTCGATTTGATTTAAATATTACAGAGTCCTATAATATTATTACCAAAAAGATGAAAAAAGTGAACATTTTGGTATGGGCAGGCCTCAGACATGCAGTACCGTCCCACTTAATTTCAAAATCCGAAATAAATAATCGCACCTTTTTAACATTGCCACCCTCTCTGATTATTGAAAACAATGTTTTTGATATCCTAATGAAAAAATCAAAAGACTATTATAAAATGTTAATAAGCAAAAAAGCACAATTCTCTAATAATTCTTTAGTTCTGAAACGTGACTTTAACTTAAGCGAGGTCAATTAAGAGAGGTGTTTCTTCTGCCGCATATTGTGTGTTCTGAGGCTTATGTTAAGGCCTTTCAATATAAGGTCCTTAACTTTATTCTCTATACCAACACCAAATTATATAAGATAGGATACATTACAGACGATAAATGCTCTTTTTGCAAGTCTGAACCGGAAACCCTGCTGCACCTTCTTTTTAACTGTGTATACTCAAAACTTTTCTGGAAAGATTTTGAATTTTATTTTTACTCTTTATCAAAAGAATTTGTTCATCTTAGCTTGCAAGATGTATTAATCGGCATTATATCTTCCGAATGCCCCTTACTAAATTATTTCTTGTTGATAGCAAAACTATTTCTATGGGATTGCAGAAGATCTCAAATACTTCCAAGCTTAGCTGGGTTTAAAAGAAAGATCAAAATTAAATTTGAAACGGAAAAATATATCTGCACTAAGAACAATACTTTAGATAAATTTATTAAAAAATGGGGACAGTTTGTCCTCTCTAAACAATAACTGTATTCTAACTATTTTTTTTGTATAGCTGCCTTTGTAACCTTCTATTGCCTTTGTAATTGTATTTTATCATAAATATATTGTACGTTTAAACCAGTATTTTAAGTTATGTAACGATA
>JAHPZR010056322.1:10000-20000 GCA_019787425.1 Platygyra sinensis
TAACATGATCTTTCATGTGGTGGTGTCAGTTTATCGATTTGTTAAAATTTGAAACTCGCCCCGGTTTCCTGCTGAATTTCGAAACGGCCAATGCTGCTGTAGGGCTTTTGCATTTTTTTAGGGAGTTTAAGAAAACCTCGACGGCAACGGGAAAGTCGCTAAACAAAAGGTTCAATGAGCAGAACAATGGTTTTGCACGTGCGTTATAAATCTTTGAACATTTCTTTGCCGTTGTCTTCAAAACAACACCGTGAAATGACCGATTCTCCGTTGGCTTTAGAATGTGAACTACGACGGCTGCCTTTTTTAAAATTCTATTTTAAATTTATTTCGGTGTCCTAGATTGCGTTTGTGATAGCTTTGACCGTGATAAAAAAATTAAAAGACTTAAGAGTATCCCGTGATTCGTGGGTAAAATATAAATTTATTTTTTAACCGGCGTTGTATTTTGCGTCGCCATAGTAGCTTCCTAAGCTCCCTATTTCGTTGGAAGTGGTTTCGAAAAAATCCAATTAGTTAAAGCGTTACAGGGTATCGAGCAGACTTCTTCAATGTCCATTCTTCAATTAGTCACTTGAGTTTCTCACGACTTCGCGAGTCGTCGCGCTCGTTTAACACAACTTCGTGGCTTTATAAAAGTCGACTTGTGTAAAGCAAGTTGTCGAATCGCCAGTTAAATCATAACATGGCCTTTCAGGTTCCTTTACAGCAGTTTACATCACTTGGTGTAAAGTTTCAAATTGTTGTAACAAAGGTTTCGCCATCATACTCTAGGAGTACGACGGATGGGTGGTACACCTAACGACAATCCACGAACGATTATGAACGGAGCGTATTCCTGTATATTTGATAAGAATTAATATTCCAGGTGTGCGTCACGTATTGTCTGCGCCTTGAATACTCTAGGATTCTACTGCGTCACAATCACATACTCGGGTGTAGAATACTCCAGAATATTTTGGCTTTCACGCAGTGCGCGAGTTGGCAATAATCAGCATCTTCTTCGACTGAGATATTTGGTGAAAATAATTGAAGTTGTCCCGATAGCAAAATTTAGAAAAGTCCAAGAATATAATTCCCTGAAAATCAGCAAAAATCAACAACAAGGATCCAGCTGCTGATCCAAAGGCAGGCACACTCTGTTTTGTCTAGCCTACTCCGGGCCGTTTGCCTGGGATACGTTACCGAAATCAAGACCAAGAATATATTTCCTAGAATCCTAGAGTATTCGAATCGAAGACTTTGACGTCCGAAGTGACGTCGTGCTTCTCGTTTTCCAGTCGGAAGCTCTCGAACAACTGGGAGTATTCGAAAATATTCGAGTCATCAATGATCACTATATCTTCGAAGAACATCTAATGTAACATACATTTACCAAAACTTGGCCCATATGATTTATCGAACTCTTCGAGTCATTCACGAGTATTCAATTTGAATACGGAAAAACAGGCCGGATTCTCATGGAATACTCCAGGTGTATTTCGAGTCAGCCGTAATCGAATACCTCAGAGCATTGCAGTATGCGCGGCGTGCGCCGATCCGTATTCGAGCTTAGTCGGGCTCGAGCTGTTTAAGATTTGGGTCAGGAATGTAAAGTAGAATTATTGTTGGGGAGCTATTTCTCTTGTTTTACCAAGCTGAACTTTTCCCTGATTATAGAACTGGACGTTCTGTCTTGCCTTAACATATTATTTTGACCACGTGACATGTTACGTGATCATTTTGTTAAAAGTTGATAAATTGGCGAATTGGTGGAGAATTTCCTTCCTATTTATCAATAAATGAGCGTTTTCGATGCAGATTTAAATTATCTACCTAGCCACGTTTGGAATGATCTTCCTTGATTGCGTTTTTAGAAGATATAAATGATCAAAAGTCGAATTTTGTTGAAAAAACGACCTGAGGGACGGTCAATCCAAACGTGAGAGGATGGAAATAATTGACCTGCATCTAAAACTTTGGTTTTTTTTTTGCTGGATGATATTACTAAAAACCGCCACTAATTCTGCAAATAATCGCTATTTTTCGCTAAACGTGACCTGTTAGAAGTACCAGTTCTACTTTAAAGTGTTACTATGATCAAATTTTTACTTACTGATTTTTTAGGTGTATCTGTCATAGACGTTTTCGCTTAGTAACGTGACTTTGAACTCTCACGCGGACTGTCACGTTTTTGAACACGTGATTTTCTCGCCTCGGACAAGAACATATGCTTTTGCGTATAATTTTGATAGCGATCAGCATTTGAGATTGAGAAATTGTATTTCGGGCGGTTTGGGATTCCGCATGCATTAGCTGGATTTGTCAGATATTAGTTGGAATTTGAGGTCCATTAAAAGAGAAGACAAAAAATCTATCTTAGTATCACACTGAGGATGAGATGACTGATAATGACATACACCCAACCCAATATTATATCAAGTATATAAATAGCTCTCTTAGCCAATTTGCAGCGCAGACCATAGAAACTTGGTAGGCTACAGAAAACACAATTACGGCTATAAAACAGTTTGTTCCCATGCCAACTCACTCTTTTACAGTGCCCATTAACTTGATTTCAATATGTGAGTGGTTTTTAGCTCAAAAAACGTTCAAAAAGGCCACAAAGTCAGCTAACATATTTATATGCTTGTTGGATCATGAGGAAACCATTTGCGAATATGAAAATGAAACGCTAAAGGTGACCAGAAATGCCTTTAATATTGGGGAGGTCTGGAACCCAGTGTGTTGCCATGGTAACAAAACTGTTAAGCTCAAATTGTGGAACACATTTAACAGAATTAAACATTCCTGATACAAATTATTGACTGTTCAGATGATGAAAGTTTGCTAATTATCCTTAAAGATCTCGATTCGTGGGAATCTTTCTTGAAGGCGGCTACAGTTAGAAATCTTAAGCTATTCCTTCATTTAGCAGAGAATGGCAAGGAAGGAGAAATCCCCATGTCAGTTATCTTCCGAAATGCCGTAGTCTTTTTACATTGGAGAGGGACTTGGAGAGCATTTCTCAAACAACGGCGGCTGCTTCACAGTTTCCTGAATTTGATATGTAAGGGACCGTTCATTTTTTATGGGGGAGGGGGGGCTGGTGGAATTTGGGAAACACCATTTAAAAATCGCATAACCCCCCCTCAGCTTACCAATTTTTTCACATGGCCCCCCCTTATATCAGTCATTTTTTTGGATGACCCCCCCCCCCCCCCCACAAAATATATTTAACCCTCCCTCAAGATTTTACCTTTTTAATATTCTCTATTTTTCCCCTGTTTTACGTTATTGTGTTCACTATGAAGACGAAATTTACAATCCCTATACTACAGAGTGCTCTTCGGTTAAAAAAAAAAACACAAATTAAAAGAAAGAAAAATTAAACTAGCTATACATACTGTACAGTAGCACAGTATGTTTTTGGCATTATGAAGGTATTACCATTCATACTACAGTTGCATCTGTCACTTTCTACTGTATACTATAAAGTCAGCAAAAAAGAAATGTGCCAGCTCGCTCTGAATTCGTTGAAAAATAAGAGAAAGAAAAATCAATTTCTGATCCTCTGGTTATAGCTCTTCCCGAACATGTTGTGGCTGGCCTCTCAACTTCTTCTTTCCTCATCGATGAAGGCAAGAATGACATCACTCGATCCGTCTCTGCCACCAGAGTCAATGCAATCATTTTCATTCTCCTCATCACTGCTGCTTTCGCTTCCACCGTTGTCGTCTTCATCTCTATCGTCCTTCTATCATACACTCATGTCCAATACACTCAAAGTGTGTCGAGTCGTCTCTATGTATAGACAAGTCGTCTTGGCAAAAGTCATGTCGTGAAATTCATGAAGTCATCCTTACCGGAAGTTGACAAACCCTACAGGAAGTCTGACTACAGTCACCGGAAATGGTCATACTGCGTGAATGGGGGGTAGAAATGTCGTCGAGTCGTCACGACTCGACACGAGTTGACACGACTTGTTACTGCTAGAAGTTGACTCGACTTTATGGCTAGAAACGCGCTTGCAGACAAAAGAAATAAAACAAGAAGCTATGCAATGTATACCTCGTTCTGTAAACTTGTGCAGACAAGTGATACGTTTTAACGAAACGCGTGTGTAGGAAACAAAACTGTGCATCCAAACAAAAAGCCATGCAATGTATACTTCGTTCTGTAAACTTGCACTCGTGGAGACAAGGGATACGTTTTAAATAAACGCGTGTGCAGGAAACAAAACTGTGCATCCAAAGAAAGAAGCCATGCAATCTATACTTCGTTCTTAAACGTCTGCAGACGAGTGATACTTTTTAAGCGAAACACCCTCATCAACAAATCAAACCACGAACGCGCAACAACGAAAAGCGTGTGCAGACAAAATTAATTTTTAAACTACGCATGCAAATAAAACATGATCGGAACCCACGCACGCAATGTTTACTTCGTTCTATAAACTTCTTCAGACAAGTTATTACTGTATACGTTTTAGCAGCGAAACGCGTGTGCAAGAAACGAAGCTAAGGATCCAATCGAGACAAGAAGCCATGCAATATAAAATTCGTTCTTTTACTTTTGCAGAGGAGAGATCCTTCTTTTTTTAAGGAAAACACCCGTATAAACAAATCGCATCATATACATGTATACGCATACAATGAAACGCGCTTGCAGACTAAATTAAATAGGCATGCAAGGAAAGCCAGAATCCGCGCACGCAATGTTTATTTCATTGTACAAACGTCTGGAGAAGTGAAAGCGAATGAAACCACACAAACATACACTTCAGTCGTTGTAATAGTGTTTGTTCAGACAAGTTATATTTATTTACCAGCGAATATCCGCGTTTCACCGAGCCTCTGCGGCTATTTGTCAAGTATTATTATCGTTCATAACATAATCATAAAACTCGTTCCAAATGTGCTAATTTATTCCCTTTTAGCTTGTTGTCGCGAATTAGGGGCATTTACATTCCGCGTACATTTTTATTTTTGCTCATGTGGTTTGGTTCTTATGTAATTCGTGTTATTCCGTTCTCGCTTATTTACGCTGGTTGACACGCGTTATTTTTTAATCCCGATTACCGATTATTCCCAGTCTCTTTCTTTCATTATCAACTAGCGACCTCGCCTTCACGGTCTCAGTTTAGTAGTGCACATGACAACATTCTTTGACAGATTTCTCTAGGGCATGGCTGACTTTTTAGAAGGTCGTATGTGTTTATTTCGTTTTTTATCTGTTATTCATTTCGTTGACACGAGTTTTTTAAAGTTATGTTCTTTTATAAACTATTTGGGTTTGCTTGCCGTATAATCACTTCTTAACATACTGATTGTATGACAATAGACTAAACACAACAATTATCACACCTACTTTGAACAATAAACTCGACAAATTTTGGTTCATTAGAGCGCACCTTTCAAAGAGTTATTACCCATCTAAACGCTTTTATCCATTTCACGGATTAGACGGTTTTGTTTCGTTCACGGACATTTGAATGACAGTCGTGTATTTTGCGGGAAAGGCGGTGAGAAATTTAGAAAACACTTATACTAATTCGCACTTTGTAGACTTGACTATTCCAAAACTTGAGTAGTGTCAACTCGTGGCCACTCGAAACGACTTGACGACACCTTACAAACCCCCTCCACAACCACTACAAGTAGATTCATTCCAAGTATCACTCTGTCGACTCGACTGTTCCTAAAGTCAAGTCGTGTCGACTCGTAACGACTGGACACGACTTGACGACATTTTATACACCCCCTCCACAATCACTTCAAGCACTTTTATATTAAGTCTGACTCTGGCGACTCGACTGTTCGTAAAATCAAGTCGTGTCGACTCGTAACGACTCGACACGACTTGACGACATTTTATGCACCCCCACCACAACGACTTCAAGCACTTTTATACTAAGTCTCACTCTGTCGACCGGACCGTTCGTTAAGTCAAGTTGTGTCGACTCGTAACGACTCGACACGACTTGACGACATTTTATGCATCCCCACCACAACCATTTCAAGCAGATTTATACTAAGTCTCACTCGACTCGACAATTCCAAATGTCGACTGAGTCGTGTCGACTCGTAACGACTGGTAACTTGTGAACTTAACTTCCTGTAGAAACCAGCAATTACTCCTTAACCTTCCGGTAAGTTAAGTCACTACAAAGTTACATGTAGCTTCCGGTAAGACGAGTCGACAACAAAGTTACACGACTCGACTCACTTTGGGTGTATTGGACAACCCTCTATCACTGTTTAGCAAAGGTTCATTTTCAGCTTCATCTGTTTCTTTCAATCCTGTTTGTAGCAGATCAGTTCCTTCAGGATTCATTTGGAGAAGCCAGTGTCTGGTAATTACCTTAACCTTGTCATTTTTGGTGCTCTTCAGATGCTGGTCTAGTCTATGGTGTTTGAGGTATTTGTTTAGTTCTGGCACTCGGAGCTTTTTCAGTTTTGTCGGATCTTCGAAAATTCTTTCCAATAATAATCCTCATAATTTTTCTCCGTCGCCTTCTGGCTTTCCTTTGCCCACTCTTTTCTTCCCTCTTCTTACTGAAACCTACTACATCGAGATGCGTAAAGTATAAAACGAAAAACTTTTGCTTATCAAGAAACAAGATTTGTTGTGCTTTGATGTGCCATATATTACACAGTCTTTGCAATCAAACCACTTCAGCAATGCGGCAGGAAACAGAACAATCACAAGCTCAAGCCACAGGTTAGAGATGAGGTGTACTGCTTCCTGTATCCTGAAGAGTATGCGCTGCCTGAAAAGAGCGAAAGCGACTTTGACAGCAGAATAAGCGACAAGGAAGAGCTTGAAGAAGATTAGCAGGGAGAACCAATGTTTTAAGAGTTATGTCCAGGATTGAACGCTAATGAGATTCAAACTCCTTATGATAGGCATCACTAAGTGTCCTCATTGGTAAAAAGTCACCAAAACACACACAATTCTGTCCAATATGAAGTAATATGAAAATTTCAAATAACCCTGCCAAACATGAAGTACTAATTAAACAATGCCTGCGTTCAATCCTGGACATAAGTGTGTTTTAACAGTAACTTTATTTCTTCAAGATAGTTTACAGGCCTTTATCAGCTTGCAGGTAGCTTTGGCTATTGAAGTATTTTAGTCAAGCAACTGCTATGTTACCTATATTGTATTTGATAAGCTTTAAGGGAAAAATAAGAAAAAAAGATTAAAAAATCCAACAATACAGAGAGGAAAATTAAAGAAAGAAACCCTTTTGTTCATTAAGGCGATTCCTCAGAAATTAAAGTTACCGATGGTTTTTTTTAAACTTTCCTTGAATGTTTTCTGCCAAGCACTGTTTCGAGAAACACAATAAAAATGCTGGGTCACCATTCTCACTTTAGAGATGTGACGGGCCAATCTTATTCAATTTATGCCCGTCCTCGTGCTAATCACGTGCTGTTCATCGGTCCAAGTTATATTTTGAGGTAGGTGGATGCATAGTTATTTAACTAAAACTTGGGAAAAAACCTGACAGGTAGAAGGTGTCGAGTACATAGAACAATATCATATGAAATTTGTGAAAAAATCACATCATTTAAAACGACGTGGACGTAAATTAAAGCGTTCGTATAGTCTTTGTTTTCGCAGCCAATTTGAATTCCAGAGTACGGTTTTTTGCGCGCTTTCACCCATATCTTTTTTCTGTCCGATAGAATTTTTTATTTTTTATTTTTAATTAAAGAGGATAATATGTACACTATTATTGTGCGATAAAACATAGGCCACCATGCTCGTTTAAAAGAAAAGGAACATTTATTTCGTCATCGAACTTAGCTTGAGGGAAATTTCTTTCGTTGTGTACGTGCATGCGTTCATTTGCGGGCGCTAATGACGAATAAATCGTACGCAGTAGGGATTCGCAATGCAATACTGAGGAATCACCTTAAGTTCCGTAGCTTTAAAATTGCAGTCTGTTGCCGTGGAAACGTTATAGCAAATACTGTTCTGAAGATCAAACACTCGGCTAAACAAAACTGTTTGTACCTTTAAACGGCTTTAATCGCCCCGTAAGTTTCTTTGTTTACAACGCCCTCCATTTCCGTGTATAGGACGTGTAAAGACCGTTGACGATAAGATCCTTGAAATACAACAAATTTAACGCTGTGAAATTCGCATAGATCCGCGGAGGTACAACCTTGTCTCGAACAGTGAAACACGTGCAAGCTTGGAAAAACATGGGACACTTGTCCGAGCGGAAAACTGGTAACTATATCACAAAATACCGCTGTACAAAATCTAATGCGACAGCATTAACACTAATAGATTTAAAAACTTTCTTTGTTTATTTCTGTGGGGATATATTTTTTTAAGAAATAGTAAAACATATCCCATCTTAAAGTATCAGTAAAATATTTTAAGTGACCCCCCCTTTTCGCTTATTTTTTTTTAGATGGCCCCCCCTTTAAGGCCGATTTTTTTGGGGTGACCCCCCCCCCCCTAAATCCCACCAGCCCCCCCTTTCTCTTAAAAACTGAACGGTCCCTAAGGCGAAGAGCAAAGACCCCGTCGGGAAAACCAAGCAGGAGCAGAACGTATTCGAAAATATACATTTTCTGCCAAAAGACGAGGGCATATAAAAGGTGCAAAAACACGCGATCCTTCGACTCAGTGTGTTGACTTGCGTGAAGATGCCCCGATTAGAAAAGCTTCTATTGCTGCAGGTGATAGCATAATTATTGGCCCTCATCTCGTGATTTGGTAGCAGCTGAAACATGGTACCATGGTCAGTGCTGTCGAGATTATACCTGACCTGATAAGGCATGCAAGTACTCAGACTTGGATGATGAGCCTGACTGGAATGAAATCAGTTAATCGAGTGGATTTATTAGTAAATCCCAGTATTGTTAAGATGGTTGATCTGAGAGAGAAGCTGATGATCTACATGCGATCAATGGGCGCTACTGATATATCCGAATCAACGAAAACAAAAAAATTCGTAGAAATTCTTCGATTTTCCACTCTCCTAACTGGCAACACAGAAATCACAACGGAATATCCTAGTCGTGTCCAGCGACTTGTTAACTCTTCTGGGCAGGACATCATATTCGGGGTAACTGGAGGAAGACAGAAGCCCCCAAAGCAAATATACTGCTACCGTACGCAGTAAAAACTTTGACTAACGCTGCTGGTCCGAACCTCATTCCGGCCACTGGAATTGATCAAGCTAGGACAAGGAAAAAAAGCATTGATCCTTCAGTAATCTCGGTTGTCCCTCCGTACAACGCTGGCGATCGCTACGGTCCACGCGCGAGAACATTCGTCTAGGTAACAGCTAAAGAGATATTGGAGGAAGCAAGAAAGAAAATTTTGCTTTGGTTCCTAGTGCGACTTCGTGCAAAAGAGAAGCGGAAAGCCAGTGGCTGAACAGGATTCAATATTTCCGCTCGTAACAAGGTTCAATTACGTAAAATTGATGATTTCGATGCTCGAAAAAAGCTGGATCAACCCCTCTAAAGGGGAAGAGCATGACCTAGTTTGTCTATCCAGTGGCAAGCTCGTATCTCCTGAGATAGATAAAGATCTTCAGTTAGAGGCATTCGGAGAGAAGGCCTATAAGACGTTTTATAAGGACCGGCTTCAATCTGATCCACCTAAGAAGAAATTCCACGAGAAAATGACAAAACTTAAACTCAAAACATTTGATCTTTCAAAGAAGATGAAAGTACAGAAAGGAACAAACAAAGAAATAATCATTAAAGCAGATCGTGCACTGAGATGAATGATGCACTGTGCCACCCTCTCGGACCTATACCCTGGGCCCTTGCTACCGCCGATGGGCCGCTGCGGACCCACAAAGCATCACTTTACCATTGACAGCAGCCGACATGATTTGACAGCAGTGCGCACGAATTATCGACCGAATGGCAATGGTTTAGAAGATAAGAGGCGACCAGAAAGATTTGCTGAAGTAGCTGACATTTTGATGTACATGATTTTGAATGAAGGGATAGATAGCCAGCGTATTGACCTGTTCTTTGAC
>JAHPZR010056322.1:32500-35000 GCA_019787425.1 Platygyra sinensis
TGCTGGATTTTCCTCGGATTCATCGGTTGAATGTCAATGAGAAAATGATGTACTTTTCCGAACACCACGCGCCGCCATGATTATCGTGCGTGTAGGATTCTGAATATGCCAGTACTTAACGTTTGAATGTAATGTCTCACAGGAGGTAAGCTTAAACATGACTTTTCTGCCATATTTTAAGTCCAAATACCGAGGAAATAAAATACAAGAAGATATTTTCAGGTTCCTTTTGATTATCGAATCCCAGACACTTGCCTATTGTTATCGTTTCTAGCAGGTTAGCGTTGTGATTATCACGATTTTGACAGCGTTAGTTCTCAGCGCTGATGTAAAGCCCGAAAATAATTTTTATACCAGGTTTTACACTGACATTTCGTCTTTCGAAACATCAAAATCTTAGGTGTTTTGGTATTTTACCGGGTAGCGAATTTGCCGATTGAAAAAGTGTGCATAATTAAGAATTTTTAGGAAGTGAATTTTAGTGATTTTAAGCGGTTGTTTGTGACCTTGAAAATTAACCCACAGAGGTATAATTGGCCTCAAAAGACTTGTAAACTCCTCAAAAATAAATTTACAGGCTCAAACTGGAGTATTATTTTGATGGGGATTAAACAGAGTGAAGTTTATGATAAGGTATTAGTCACTGAATTTTGCGTGTTTTTGACCAGACGTGGGACCGCCACGGATTTTTGATTTTTTAGCGGGTTTAAAAAAATATTTCAAGAAAAAAATCACACCACGTTTCTAGGCTTACCATAGGCTATATTTGGGAAGAATATGAAAAATTTTGATTTTTCATCATGTGCCACTTATTTTTGATATGGCTCGGTCCTAGTGGACATTCCCTCTTAAGTGCTTTAAGATTTAATAGACGCCTTAACAAATTACGGATTAGCACAAAAATTCTAGTGAGGTTTTGGTGGTTTTAAGTATCACATGAAAACTGACGTATCATGCAATCGTTTGATAACTTTGTTATTCCGTTGGACTTCCTTGAGCGGACTTATGGTACCATCAGATCGAACATATCCTTTGAATTTATATTTGGTTCGATCATCATTGGTTTCCGGGAATTTTCCTCTCTGTCTGAGGTCCTTCCGTCCTCCAGAGTTTGGCTGTTTTCCACTAAAGGACTACCGACGAGAAAAGAAAAGAACAAAAGCAATGCAAACAAAATATCATTATTATTGCCTTCCATCACTCCCTCAAAATATAAATATTAATAGACAGACGGTCACTCTTTACACGAAGAGATTGATTAATCTATAATAAGGGGAAAGCAGTTTTGTTATTTGACGCATTATGGCCTCAGAAACGCGAATACTGGGAGCGCAAATCACCGTAAAAAGAGCGGAGGGTCCTGTTGGGTCTCATAAATATTTCCTTTATCTGGCAGCGGAAAAAGGCGGTCGAAGTTTTGGCCTGATCCAGCCGACCCTTATACAGCAACTGAAGAAAATCTTAGATGAGTATCCGGATGATGGGCAGATACTTAAGGTATACAAGCCTCAACAGTCACCATGTACAGCAGAGTCTGATGTTTCGGTATTTAGCTCTGTCGTAATGCCTGCACAAATTAAGCCAAAATTTTGTAACATAGGAAAGCCGATACTTTCAAAACTACTGTTTTAAAGGGCTGCCTTTTTTTGCAAAGACTGCAAAAAGAGAAAAACGTTTTTTTTTTCTGGTGAAACTGATTGTCCCGTTTTTACAAGCCTTGTTTCCTCTCTTTTGTTCTGATCATGAATGAGCCAACAGAATGGCTCTCGCACGCTTAGAATATACAAAATAAAAACAGAACAATTTAAGTTACACCAAAGTTCAACATTGCATTCATATTTTGAAGCGGTTGTATTTTATGTCAGACATGGCTTCCATGTCCTTTATGAAAATGACTGGAAAGCTGCTTGAAATGTTCTCTCTTGATCTTTTAATATTAAAAAACCGGACACCTGCTAATACCACGAGGAGGTCGACCAGGGTATCCTTATATGTTTGAAATTTACACATGTGACTGAAAACACCTCTAACTTCCCATCACCAGGTTGAAGTCCGATGAAAATTATTTTCTTCGGAAAACCTGAGCCGTAGAGTCCTATATGAGTTCATTCCATAAAAGCTTTATCATCCATTGTGTGTTTGTTACCTGAATGATTTCCGTTCCTCATTATTGCTCAATGTACCGCGTTAGTACCGCTTGAAATATGAAGGGCATCAAGAGTATTTTGTAAACCTCGCGATCTACTGCTCCCAGTATAATTCTTCACGCGGTTTCAAATTTCAACTACCTTGGGTGCCAGAGGGGTTTTCTTTCGTAGCGAAGCTGCGATTGTGAACGGCGAAGCCGCGATCGACATCCTGGCTCGCGTCTTCGTCGCTCACAATCGCAGCTTCGCTCCCGGGGGAGGTACTCCTGCGAATTTTGGGTAGGGGTGTGCCAGGAAGGTTCTTTAACCCTAACCCTATTTAAGGACTAAGAAAGCGAAAACTAATACCCTTT
>JAHPZR010056322.1:40000-42500 GCA_019787425.1 Platygyra sinensis
AATCCACACGATTGTATTCTGTTTGATCTTTATTAACTCCAAGTTGCTGCTGCTTTTCTCGACATTTTTAACGCGACTGTCCACCTTCGCTTCTCTTCTGTTTGTTTCATGTTGTTTGATAAACCAAAACTTTTGCGGTTCTTACTACTGGGTTCAGTTGTAGTCCCTCCGGCCTTAATATAGCATGCAAACAAATTGAAGAGTCAAGCGTGTAATTACAAAGTTTCTTAAGGCCTGTCCAAACGAGGAATGTTTGGCGACCAAACATCATCAAACATTGTTTGGTGACCAAACTGATGTTGAATTGGGTGGCCAAACGGTTAAAACATGTTTGATCAAACATGGGTTTAACTCTGCAATTAGCAAAGAACTATGGGCCACAAATTACCCAGCGTATCTCGCTCAACGGCGAGATTCCAATATGCATGGCGAAATGTGCGACTTCGCCGAGTTTGCGATTCAAAGGTTCAAATTTAAGAAGAGTATAGCGGCTATAACCATTCTTGACATATTAGAGGAGGATTGAAAAAGGGAAAGTGGACGAGGCCGGAAGACCAGGGGCTGGATAAGGAGAATAGAAGAGAAAGCATACTACAATAATATCGTTCAGGAACTGATGATCGAAGATACTCCAGGTTACTGCGAATGATGCGAATGACTCATGACGCTTTTCTCGAGAAACTGATGCTTTTTGAACCTGCATGCATTTTGTTACAATAGATTTCGTTGCCTTTCCTTTCCTTTGTTTTCCTTTACGACTCGGCGTTTCTTCGGTTTCAATCACCCCAATTTCAGCAACGTTCATCAAAGCCTTTTTCTCGTTCGCGATCTTTAAATACTGAACAAGCGACGTTCGTAAACAAGAGACGGTGTCTATGGTTACAAGCCCCTGAGCAAGCGAGGTACGCATGCACGCGCCAAACATGATACGGCTGTCCAAACGAACAAAACATCGCCCATCAAACACGAGAACAATAGAAATGTTTACGTTGTTTGATCAAATGTTTGATGGTTTTCAAATTTTATCAAACACGACCAAACATGATCAAACAGCGCCAAACAAGGAGGCTAAACGGTGAAATGTTTGATCACCAAACAATGTTTGATGGTGTTTGGTCACCAAACATTTCCCGTTTGGACAGGCCTTTAAGGACTATTTCTTGACTAGAAAAGGAAATAATTTGTTTACAATCCAAGTTAGGTTGATGCTGTAGAAGACATTTTGTTCCTGCTGTTTTCTTGTCAGCACATCCTCAATTGGGAATCTCCTTCATTCCAGGAAGAATTTTCGCACCTCTTAAAATTGCTCTTGGTGCAAAGTTTGACACTATCATTTTGTACAGTTCTTGCTGTTTAGCGGTTACTAGATAATCTTTTATTCTTGTCTCATAGAGTGTACTCAATTGCGAATCCTTTGTAAAGACGATGTACCGGGTCTTCTTCGTCAAGCCTTGCCTTCCCAATGGAGTCAGGGGGAAACAGTCCTGTGGTATCCCAATGACAAAAGCCAGAACCATCCTCCAGAAAACTGGATACGATTGATATGGTGGTACCTGGGGGAGAATTTCCATGCTCTAAAGGATATTCAGCGATTTAGTAGCTTACCCCTGATTCCGGTAAGTCCGGCTCAAACACCGGTCACCTTGACGCAACTTTGTTACCCGTCAAGAGTAGTTGTCAAATGCTTGTTTGGCGATGCCATTGATGACCGTTTGACGAATCTGTTAAGGAAGTTAGGCCTGATTGTCCTCACTGACTGTCCGACCTTCGTAACTCGCCACCCTTCTGTTATTGGGATTTTTGTTCATCCACCTTCCGCTGCAGGGGTTTTGAAAGCGTTGGAGGTTTCCTCTTCAAAGATGGCGGGTGGACTGTTTCCCAAGCTCGTAGGAAAGAGATTCTCGACCGATGACAAGCGCGTTTTGAGATCGTTTCTAGCCAGTCTCCGCCAAGGGGAGCTCAAGAAAGAGGGAAGTATAGTCTTACAATCTCTTCCGATTTTTGAGACTCTATCCAAGAAGTTTGTGTCGAAGAATGACGGTTTGTGTGCAGCACCCCTACGACCTCTCCCGATTTCTGCCTCGCAAGATCTCATTGACATCTCTCAGGAGGATTCGAAAAATCTGGCCATTCTTTTGCAAGTCAGGATTCTGAAGCCCACAGAATTGCTTTGTGAAATGATTTTTCCAGACATCCATAAAGAAAAATTCTCCGGAGAGCAGATTGACAAGCTGATGACATATGTCTTCAAACAGTTTGGCGACGTTATTCTTTCAGATGCTACCTTCAAGCGTAAAATGAAGGAATTGCCTTTTGTCCCAACGCAAAACCAACGAGTGACGCCGTCGAAGGTATTCGACCCCAGAAACGAGATCCTGAGGAAAATATTCGTCCACGAGGATGTATTTCCTGCCGGCAAGTTGTACAACGACCCAGCTGTTCTCGTCATGTTGGAAGAACTTGGAATGAAAAAGGAGGACGGTGTTACTGCAAAAGATGT
>JAHPZR010056322.1:47500-70000 GCA_019787425.1 Platygyra sinensis
CCCAGGACGATGCCAGGAAGAGGGAAGAGTTTTCCTGCTATGTAAAAGAGATTGGAAAGCAAGTAAAGGAAAAGAGGATTCTTCCTATAAACGCAAAGTTTAAAAGGCGAACCTACACTTTGCAGCTAAAAGACAATCATGGGATGAGCGAGAAATGGCTTATTGTCCAACAGGTTGGCTTCGAAAAGCCAGTACCAGAAAGTGTTTTTCATGCCTTCCAAGGACATCAGTTGGGGATGCTTCCGCGTGGTGGCGTTGCCTGTCTTTTGGATAGCACATCTCAGTTTCAGCGAGAAAACAGAGCGTACTGCTTCCTCCCACTTCCACTGAGAACCAACCTTCCAGTTCATATCAACGGGCACTTTGCGTTAGACCATGAGACCAGACGCAATCTGTGGAGGGGCGAAGTAGGTGGCTATCAGAGTGACTGGAACACTGCTTTGCTATCTGATGTCATTGCGTCTTGTTATCTCACCCTTCTTGATGAAGTACGTGAATTCATTCAGTTACCAGTCGGTCAGGACTCGGCGTGTTCTGCTTTGCGTTGCAGCAAAACCATGATGTTAAGAAGAATAAGAAGTTATGAACGGCTTTTTCCGAGCTATCCGACCAGTGATCCATTTTGGAAGACCCTGGTTGACGCAGTCTACCAAGAAATGAACAGGAAGAAAATGCGCCTGATTCCGTTGGTGAGAAGCGAGCAGGCAGGCCGTCGTGGACGTTCTAAGGATTCGCAACAAACTGAAAATGTCAAATTATCATGGTTTCCAACGACTGGTGCAGGTAGCGACCAAACATATTTCAACAACCTCGAAATTAAAGGTTATTTTGCCCCATTACCGCCAAAACGGGATGAAAAGGAAGAAGATCGAAAGAGGAGAGAGGAGTCCAGAATAAAACGGAAGGCCTCATTCGAAGAAATCCTACTAGAAACTGGATTTAATCTGGTTGCATTTTCTTTAAACGTGTTCCATTCACTGAAAGAGGCAGCAGTAGAAGTGCACTGTGTATCACCTGAAGTGGTTATGGACTTCTACAAGTCATTTAGTGATGATGATCCCCTTTGTAGAATTGGTGCAGTTCCCTGTCATGTTAACGAGACACCATTTGAAGACACCGAAGGCGTGGTTCGTATGCTGAAGTACTGCAAAGATGACGAGCATTTTCTGGAGAGTCTCCCTGGACTTCCGTTACTTCTAACTCAAGACAACTGCTTACACCCTTTCAGAGAGAGACAACCGAGATGCTTGAGTCCCTATTGTGATATTTTACCACGTTCAGGGCCTCTGTTTGTGCACGGTAGAGTTCGCATCGAGGTTTTCAGCGGTGTTGATCCTAGAAACGTCAGTGTTTTTTGTCCTTTAGATGTCAAAACGTTCGCCTCTCAGTTGCATCTTACCTTACCCCCCCGTTATCACAGCGAAGATCACTACGTGAAGTGGTATCCTGAAGACAAATCTGCCTCCTTGCCAAGTCTACGTTGGATTTACAGAGTTTGGGACTTTTTGCAAGACTTTGCCCGCACGACAACAAAGAATGAAGATGTGAAAGAAGAATCTATGGCTGCATTTATTCGTGATCTCTTCTCGCCACTTTCCAGCTGGAGTCTTCTACCATCCACGGAGACGTCCAGTTTGCGCGACAAGCAGCCCAGCGTAACTCACCTCTTGGTTCCCTTGAAAAAAGCGGAAGCTGTTCTAGATTTCAAAGATTGCGGTACTTCTGGCCAGAAGTTGGTAGATGCTCTCAGGATTTTGGGCTTACCTGAGCTAAATAGGCGTGCGTTAACAACCCTGACCATTGGTTCCGTATCGTACAGTAAACGAGATTCTTACGAGTTGGCACGCAGTCTAGTTGCCACGGTCAGTTCTCCCCATTCCCTTCTCTTCGCACTCAATCAGAAACTTCAGTGGGATCCCTCGTCCCTTGATAACAAGTTGAAATTAAAAGATGCGATTGTCGTTCTCAATTACTTTAGCCATAACATCGGAAGTTTGACGGATGCCGACAGAGAAATTTTGACGAGGCTCCCATTTTATCCAAGTACGAATGGAGTGTTGCAAAATCTTCAAGAAAAAAAGGCTTTTGTCATACCCTGGGAAATCCCTGCAAAAGAGATGTGTATCGTTGAGTCTGAGCTGGGCTGCTTGCTTTTGAGGTCTTGCCATGAACTGTCAGACTTATTCAAATTCTTACAGCTGGAGAGCGCATCGCATGCTGAAGTTTACATGAAATTTGTCCTGAGATGTTTTCAGTGTCTTAGCCATGACGGAAGGTTGACTCATCTTGAATTTATTCGCGACTATATTTCCTTGTCAGGTAGAAGTGAGAACGAACATGAAACAACGGAGAAAAAAAGGCTGTTCGAGTATTTGAAGGACGTGAAACTCATCCCTTCCACAGACGGCACCTTGAAGACAGTGTCCAGTTACCATGACCCTGACAATGACGTTTTCGTTGCCATGTTGCCACAAGAAAGTTTCCCTCCAGAACCTTTTAATTCTGAGGAATGGCTAACGTTTCTGAAGAAGATTGGTCTTGTTCGAGATGTTTCACATCACCAGTTTCTGATGTTTGCCGAGCAAGTTGAGCGTGAAGCTGAAACAGCGCGAACTGAAGACACTTACAAAAAGTCCAAAGTCTTGGTTTATCATCTCGTCTCTCGACCCAATGTTGTTGGTGAGGGTCTCTTACCGATTGTCCGAGACATCGCTTTTGTCGCTGCAGATCCTGTTGATGAACGACTGCAGACCATCTGCCCACCATTTGGAGGACGAAACGAAGGTGAAATCCCATTTATTGCATTTAGTGGTTCCGTTGTCAAGGATCATGAGAAAGTAGCCTGGACAGAAGCCCATTTGCTTCCAAGATGGGCAGACCCGAGGTTTAACAATGTTCGCTGTCCACATCGGAACTTTGATCAGTATCTTAAGAGCCTTCTTAGTCAGCTTAACATTCTTACGAAGCCATCCGTCGATCTTGTCGTCAGCCACTGCCACACAATTTGTTACCATCTTGGAGGCAAAGAATCAGAGAAAGTAAACATTTCGAACGAGTATTTGTCAACAATAACCGAGGTCATGCAAAGTATTTACTCATTTTTACAGAACCATGCCAAAACAGACACTGAAGCAAAGCGACAACTTCAAAAGATACCCTGTATTCTGGTTGAAAAAGGAACGAAGCTGATTTTTCCCAGACAAGCAATCTTGGAATTGTACAATCATCTTGAGATCAAACCCTTTCTCTACAGAGTACCTCCAGAATTTGGAATGTTTCACCCACTGTTCGAGTTTCTAGGCTGTTCCAAAAGTGCAACCCCTATTCATTACGCCATGGTCTTAGAAATGTTGCAGAAGAATTCCCAGGGTGAAACTTTACACCCAAATGAGGTTCGCGCTTGCTCCAGAGCGATAGAAGGGTTCGTCGATAGTTTGCAGGAGAAGTCAGCAGATGTTTCCACCCTTTCTACATTGTACTTGCCAGCAATGCCTTCAAGAGACCGGGTCCAGAATTCGACAATAAATACCATCCCTGTTTCGCTACAGGAATCTAAAAAGCTTTTTTTTGATGATGCTCCTACCTATGGTAATCGGATCCAGGGACTTGACCAACCTTTTGTCCTTGACCTAAGCGTGATGGGCGTGAGATGCAAATCTGCTGAGGTCAACTATGAAGATGTACTGATAAAACTACCTAAACCTTTACAGCCTACAATGCTATCCTTGGTGGTAAAGGAGAAACTAACAGATCCAGGAAATACCGTCACAGTGACTACAGGAGTGGTAAATGCAATGAAACAACAGCTCTCGTCCGTTCACTTTGGTCTTGGGATTGCCAGAATTATAAGAGACGCCAAATCTCAAGAGGAGGATGTGAGCAAAGGAGTTGGCACGGATATTTTAGAAAGTCTCCGAACCATCAAGCTCTTTGCCGTTGAGAATCTCCGTACCACCCTTATTTACAATGGCGTTTTGATTCCTGAAAGTGAACGTGAAGTGGCCTACTTTAAAGAGAAGCTGGAGGTGTCTGAAAGGCACATATGGAAGGTGTATGTAAATGCAGCCAATACAACGGACGACAAAATTTCGTTGTCAACTTTGCTGGCCAAAGTGATTGTCGAAATTTATGGACGACATCTTGGACGGAACGGTTTTGTGATTCCTGAAATGCTGCTATGCGCTCCTGCGATGATTCAGTCTCTGCTCGATAAATACGACATTCGGAAAGATGACAGCTATAATGCAGTGGAAATGACCATTTATCCAGAGCCAGGCACTTTGATTCCAATTCAAGACCACCATTTGCTGGACGATGCCTTTGAAGAATTTGAACCTGGAGACTACGTAGGCTTTCAGCTACATGATCCAACTCTTGACCTAATGGAGGGCACTGCGACATACATCTATGCAATAATCATCGAGGAGGTAACGGATGAAGATGTTAGCATTTTGACCAAGACTTACAGAATCAACATTGGAAACGACAAAGAACCAGTTGAAGTGAAAGCCACAAAATTGTTTAAATTTTGTCGCCTCAAATCTATATTTGACGAGCATTCCGGATGCCATAGGAGTAAGGAAGAAGTCTTTGACGAAATCGCAAACATGTTAAAACAGGCATGGGAACCTCATGTATCGGAGGAAGAAAGACGGCAAATCATCAAGCGCTTGTGTCTGCGATGGCATCCAAAGAAAAACGCAGGTAATGAAGAATTTTACAGATCAGTCTATCAGCACATAGTGAGTGAAGTTGCTCGACTTGGTGGCTCATACGACGACTTCTTTTATTCCTGGGGAGAACGTGCAAGAGAACATGAATCTCAGCGCGAAGAATACAGAAGAAACTTTCGTGGACGTTACGGCTCTTGGGAATCTTCATCGAGTCAAAGATCGCGGCACGATTTCCCTCCAAGTTTCTGCTCCAGGAATCCTCAACCAGGAGAGGCCAA
This sequence comes from Platygyra sinensis, assembly GCA_019787425.1. Taxonomy (NCBI): domain Eukaryota; kingdom Metazoa; phylum Cnidaria; class Anthozoa; order Scleractinia; family Merulinidae; genus Platygyra; species Platygyra sinensis. The sequence continues at coordinate 52,452 of JAHPZR010056322.1, forward strand.
GCGCTGGCTCAGGCAAGCTGAGGCTGACCTCGAAGCTGGTTCACAAGAGTTATCTTTCAGCACATCCTATTGTGAGTGGATGTGTTTTAAATTCCATCAGGTAAATTCAACTTTTATTAACAGCCACAGAGATTATACTTTAATCGAAATACGTACATACACTCAAAAAATAGAGATAAAGACAAGTATTAAGCATGGCAGAAGACTTGTGCTGTTGTTTTATTTTTCCCTGATTGTAAGGGAATTAGTGAATAAATGAGTCTAGCTTTGTCTTCTCCCAGAAGGAAGGCCTTCCTTAATTAAAAATATAAAACAAACAGCGGTGATGAACATATCAAAAACGTGCATTTTATAAACTTGACGTTTCGTATGCTAGTCAACATACATTTTCAAAAGTACAGTGGAACCTCGATTTAACGAACCTCTATTTAACGAAGTCCTCGATATAACGAACGATATTCTACGTCCCGGCCAAAGTTACAGTAAAATGTATTGAATAGAACCTCGATATAACGAACATAATACGGAAGCCCAAACGTAAAATCTACCTCGATATAACGAATTACAATGTCAACACGCGACAGAAGATAAACGCTGTACGGATCAACAGTCAACAAATCCTTTAATCCTTATGGTAAAGAGACAGCAACCTTTCAGTCAACAGCTTATTATATGTCATAGACATTTGCACTATAGTTCTTCCACAGAAGTCACCTGTGTTACAAATCAATCATTAACTATGGCCTCGATATAACGAACATTTTGGTCATTTCCCTTCAAATTCGTTATATCGAGGTTTTCGACATAACGAACCCTCCATTTAACGAACAAATTTGGCTGGTCCCCAGCGACTTCCTTAAATCGAGGTTCCACTGTATAATCGTTTCAAACGGAAACTGTCTATAAAAGGAACACTATGGAAAGGCTTTCTTAATAAAGTAAAAGCTTTTCGCTGCTGACATTGGTATTCAATGCTGGCTGTAACCCTTAAATGAAAAAGGTCTCCTTAACATTACAGTGGTAGTCAGTCTTGCCAGACACCAAAATGTCAAAATGGTCCCATTTGATGTTGTGACCAATCGTTTTAACGTGATCTGCGATTGCAGAAGAGTAGTCATGTTTCGAAAAGGCCTTGAAATGTTCCGTTTACCGGTCGTGATGTCTTCGCTTTGTTTTCCCAATGTAAAAATCGTTGACATGTCAAAGTTATTTTTCAAAACACTCGGCGCATCAAATCCTTCTTCCCCTTACAAGGACCGTCTCAACCGATCGCAATTATCTAAAGTAATTTACAAAGCTAGTTGCTGGGACTGCAACGATTTTTGTCTGTCTGCAGATGGTTTCTGTCTATGTTCCAGACCCCCACTGTTACAGTATAAATCATTTATACTGTAACAGCTGAGCTTTCCAAAAATTTGTAACGGTTATACTTTTGAAAATGTTGACTAGTATACGAAACGTCGAGTTTATGAATGCATGTTTTTAATATGTTTATCGCCGCTGTATGTTTTATAATTTTAATCAACCTACGATGGCCGAAAACCAAGAGTTTGTAGGCCTTCCTAAGTTTCACGACACAGCTTTTTTCAAACCAATTCATTTGTTTTGTGCCAGATAAACAAAAATGTTGAAAGTGAGGAAAATTAAATTAGAAACAATATCCTTAACACAGCCACACCTTACAGGTAGAGAATATTAGTAGGTCAATAGAATGGATTTAAAATTTGTGTGTCTATACAGGCTGCTGAAAAGGCCTTAAAAGCTGCTCGTTACTCCAAACACGCAGACAAGACGAATGTCCACAACTTGGTCGAGAATTGCTACGGTTTGGAAGACCCAGAATTAGTGGAGTTAGCGAGAGAGCTGGAAAATCTTGTGGGTGATTCCACACGCATGCGTTATCCAGACAGAATGTCCTACCCTCAAATTCCAAATGATGTCTACTCACAAGGCATGGCGCAGAAGGCCAGAGAGATAGCTGAAAAAATTGTAGACCGAGTGAAAAGAAAACTGGCCTGAGATAAGGTACCTTAAATTTATTTTGATCCACGATCGTGGTAATAATGTATAATTGTACTATTAATGCTGCTGCTGATGATGATGATGATGAAGACGACGACGACGACGACGATGACGACGACGACGACGACGATGATGATGATATGGTGATGACGATGATGATGATCATGACGATGACGATGACGATGATGATGATGATGATGATAATGATAGTGGCACCTTCATTACGAGGATAACTGGATTTCCCGCTTTTCTCGCTTTCTCTTTACAGGTGGAGAAGGAATCAACCTGCACTTTATCAAGACTTTTCAAAACCTTAAGTGGGCTAATAGTTACAGGAGACATTTTTTCTTGAGATAACGTTATCATCGTCATAAGATCTCATTTTTTAATGTTTGTTAGGCCAAACCTGCTAGTACTAGTTTTAGATGTCCCTTATGGTAAAAATTTTTTATCTAATCGGATGCACCATTTATAGAGTGAAAAATCGACTGAGTAAAACTTTCTATTATGGAAGCATTGAGTTAAATGAATAAGAACACAGCATTTTGAACCATCTTATACGTAGCCTAACAATGTAACAGCATCACAGGAAAGGACTATTCAACTGACATGCAGCTTTTTTTGAGTAACTTTCAATAACTTTAGGATTCAATTTTACCGGCTAAACGTTTATGGCATCACTCAGTTGCTAGAATGCTAGTGATAGCCATAACCAATTATCTGTTGTTTTTTGCTAAAGTTCCAGGTCTTAATTCCGTCCCCAGCCTCGTTTTTTTGACCACTGATTTCAAAGTTTTATACTGACTTGATAACTTGAATCGTTGATTCGTTTTGGGTCGTTTCAGGCCTTCGTCATGTTAACTCTGTTTAACTGTGGTTGAAAGTTTAGAGCATATGAATATTAGCATAGAGCATATTTTCCAACACCTGTTTAAACGTTGGATCGATGTTCCCTTTTTTCTTGTTTTGCCTGTTTTCCTGCTTTTATAGTAGTAGCAGTAGCAGTAGCAGCAGCAGTTGCAGTAGCAGTTGCGGTAGCGGTAGCGGTAGCTGTAGCTGTAGCTGTAGCTGTAGCTGTAGCTGTAGCTGTAGCTGTAGCAGTAGCAGTAGCAGTAGCAGTAGCTTTTGTATTACGTTTTGGCTTAGCCGCGTTAAATGTTCGCAATAAAGTGTTAAAACCTATACAACCGCGTTTGCTTCAAGAACACTTGTAAGAATGTTGAAGATGTGCTCAGCGGCTACTCTTATCAAGTGCACCTTCACATGGGCCAATTTTGGCGACGGAATTTCAGAAAAATAGCCTGCAAAAAATATCGGCGATCATTACTGTGATTTCGCAGTCCAGAACAATAGTGAAGCTTCGTTCTTGAGTGACGAAATAAGAGCCAGTATTGCCTCCACAAAGCATAACAATAACAAGAACTAATTTAAAATGGTAGAATCTCTATGTAGCCACAGCAAAAGCCAAGCGAATTCGCTAAAAGCTATAGATCATACAGGCCACCTGCACAAAAAACACTGACGAAATAGTTTTTTAAAGGATGTTGTTTACGAAAGACGTTGTTTTATAAGTTCGTGCGAATGTCGCTCAGCGTATATAAATATTAGCATAATTATTCGGATTTTGGTGCTATCGAGTGGGACAGCATGCGAAGTAAAAAGTTTCTAACAGTTCGATAGTTGTTTTATTTTTAGTTGCCGTTTCGTCCCATCACCACCATTGCAATTCCTTGCGGGAAAGAATGACAGTCGAACCTCCAGTTGCGACCACTTCTCCTTAGCGTCCAGTTTCCCAAAACACCATAAGTTTACAAGTCAAACCACTATATTTGGAACTTCTTGTAAGCCACTACCGCTTCTGTCCTGGTGTACGGGTTCACAAGGGAATAACCATTGTTCTTTCTTTGTTTAGGACTGAGTCATTGATTAGCTGTTGTGTATTGTTTGGTCCTTTATAGCGGCTCTTGTGAACGAGGACAGAACCCCACCACCTCTTGTAAGCGACCGCGACCACTTTTAGAGCTAAAATTTTGAAATTTTCTTTTGCTTTTTACCTCCCGTAAGCGACCACTTGATAGATAATGGCGTGAAAAATGGACAATAAGGTGTTGTAACATTGTCGTATCTCTGGCTAGCTCAAGAAACGGAAACTTCTCAATGGGAAGAACCGTTGTTTTGGCTCGAAAATGACTTGTACATGAATAAAACATTGCATCGTCATGCGCGTGGGTGAAGTATCGGCGGTTACCACATTCTAATCAAGAAAAATTTTGACCTAATATAGCCCAAGCTCTCGTGGGCGATCACCTCCCATAAGCGACCACCTGGCTTGATATTCTGGGTGGTCGCTTACAGGAGGTTCAACTGTAGTATTCTGATCGAGCAGATCCTAAATAAATACTGGACAGACAAAGAGTAGACCGGTGATGAAAGGGGCAAAAACGAAAACTTGAAATTAAACAGGGCCAGCTTCTCACTACACTGTGAAGGTAATTTCCTCACTTTTTAACCTATACAACTTCACCACCCTTTTAGCGGATAAACTTTGAAAACCGTGAACACTAGCCACACTTAACTCTTGATTGTTATTGCTTAAACAAAGAAAACCGCTCAGACACGAGTTGAATACCGTGAAATCTCTGTTAAGCCTCCCCGCAGTCTCTATTTATCTCCCCTCTCTAATAAACCCCCTCCCCCTTCGATGGGAAAAGGGTCGTGAAGTTTGGCAAAAAAACCATGCCTTTTAAAAAAGATATAGGTTGTGGCATTGTGCGTTAATAAACGGCACGCAATGAATGCAAAAGCGATGACATTTAACGGCCATTTCCAAAATTCTGTGTAGAAAATTGGAAATTAAACAAACAAATGGATGCTTTTTTGTTTTTTGGGGTTATTTACCTCCAGATGGTTACTTGGGTCGCATGTTTGAAGACATATGATACCATTTTGATAATAATTATATTTATCGGCCCAAAGTTCATCCGTTGAAACCGTCAACCAGGGAGGTTTGTAAAAGGGATGGTTCGGTAGGACTTTACCCGGTTTGGAGGGGGGGGGGGGGAGTTACAAGCGTGATGGACCGACAGGGCTTTAACCAGAGGATAAGTGGGATGAATGGGTGGATTTGGAACTAGACGATAGATGGTTGTGGTTACAGCCAGGAGGGTCTAACTATAACCAAGGGCTTATAGTCGGAAAGGATGACACACCTTAACCTAGGGGGACTTAAATGTAGTTTTCAGACAAGAAAGAAACTGCAAAGATAATTCTCCACACCATAACTTTATTTAGATACAATCTATTCCCACCTAAAATTTAATCATTAATTAATATATCTCTGTCTTGCAAATTCAATATTATCCTTGTTCTGTAAGCACACCATTATTATACCTCTACATTGCTTCTATTTTCATTTCTTGCCCAAAATGTTTACAACTCATAATTCATATGGACGTGACAATGTGCTACACTGCTCAAATTAGAATTACAAAAATAATTATCTTTATAAAGAAAAGCGATAGCAAAATAAAATTTAATTAACTTACTTGAAGCAACAATATGTATATTGCATGTCGACTAGTAGCAACAGGGTTGGAATAATTGTTTAGGGGTCTCTAAAATAACTTGTACCTTTGTATGTTATATTCATCACATTCATGAGTTGGGTACAGGATACTGGGGAATTTAAACTGGCTAGTCACCCCTATTCTTGTACAATTAATTGAAAATTTCCGTGCATTTGTTTTACTAATGAAAATGCCTGAATTCTTTCGTTTAATGTGTTCTTTGCTTCATTTCTCATTAATTCTTCACTGATAATTTAGTAATTGATCTAGAAGAAACCTATAAATGTTTACCAGTTAAACACATGGTAATTAGCAAGGTATGATTACTTACTGGAACCCATCTCAGTTTTATGTCATAAATCTAAGATAACTATAACATGTTATGAAATTACTTAGATGATGTTCCAAAGATCTACAAAGGTCTTCCCCTTTTCAAGAGAAAGATTGAAGATGTGTTTTAAACAGTCCCCTGGGAAAATATTTCCCACTGTACAAGAGATCACTCATTCCTAAAATTATGCTTAAAAATATGCATATAATTTGATGAATTGACATTAAGCTGGGCTGTTTCCCAACGCCTTTCATTGGCTTTTATTTAAATATATTTGGTTAACATTTCAGTGTAGAGGCGAAACCAGAGGCACCATTGCCAGCGGGTATTTTGACTCAAACATCAAGACTGTTGTCACATTTGGTTCTTTGTGTCCAGACTTGCCCAATCAAATTGATTATATTGTGTACAGCTGGGAAGACATGTTAAGAATATTTAAATGCAGGCTTGAGGCATTAGGTACCCTCATTCATCTATAGCTTCAACATCAGGGTAGTTAGCAGAGAGGCGATAGCTGTTTCGCTTGGCCATAGGACTGCCCTCGTCAGTTGGAGTACCAGGTGGACTTGTACTGTTTACGAGACGCCACTGGAGTTCTTCGTTTTCCAAGGAAAGTCTCTTGCTCTTTGCAGACTCTCTTTCTAAACTGTTCCTTAATGTGTCTCGCTCTACTGAGAGTTGCCTGAAATTAAGTAAAAAGACAAAATCAAATAAGAACTTTGTAAAGGTCGGCTCACATATAGGGTCAAATCAACTTGATTTTACTGTACGTCCGGTGGTTTTTCAACATTTCTGTCATAAAGGATAAGACCTGACAAAATTTAAGAAGTAATGAACAGATTTATCTGATCACCACACATGATTCCCAGATGCATTCAAATAACATCAAAACACCATATTTTTTTTCTTTTTTGGGGGGGGGGGGGGGAAAGGGGTGGAAAGAGGGGAGGGGGGTTTGGAGGGAGCTAATAACATTTAACAATTATTCTTTGAAATCGAGGTGAATAGTGGCAGAATATTTACCGAGCCGCGAAGCGGCGAGGTAAATATTCTGCCACTATTCACCGAGATTGAGAAGAATAATTGTTTTAGTATAAACACAGGAAGTGATCTCAACAACATTTCAGAAGGAAACCATTAAAAATCGATTTAATTGGCCTCTCAATTCATGCTCGGAAAACGTGCAAGCTGTACAAAGCATGCGCGAATTCGCGAAACTATTTACAGAATCTTTGAACATGGAAAATCTATAGTTAATCTTCGAAAAAACCTCGTGACAGTCTAGAATAATGGTCCTTAAACACCGTTCAAATCAGTGTGAATCAAAAGTATGCTTAATTCAAAAGTATACTCTATTTTTGTTTGGCTTACGCATTATTCACTCGGTAGGGGGTGAATAATGCTCATTAGCCAGAGATAGCGAACCAATCAGATTGCTTAAAACACCAAGATCACTGAGTGTGTATATACTAATGCTAAATGTTTTGATGGGATGATATTATGCCAGCTAGCTATGAACCAGAATTAAAACAGCTAAGTGTACCCAGTAAATGAATCAGTTCATTGCAAAACCTGTCTGGAATAACATCCGTAACTCACAAACTTCATCATTAAATCGTGGAGCAGTGTTTTGTTTTAGGATTGACATTTCCTAAGTACATTCGCTAATCAGCAAAATAATAAGCAATTCTTGGGTTGCATGTGGACCTATGTGGCATCATCATTTTTTAAAATCCAAAACTAAAGAGCCACCAAAGTTATTATCTTTATCAGGCATGAGAGGGGGTAAATTTATCTCTGTGAACAACTCTTCAGCTCAAGAACATGCTTCATCTAAAAACAGGCACAGTTTAAATTTTGGAGTTATGGCGGAAGACTGCCTTTGCATTCACCACGTGGATGCCGCTACAGCCACAGATACTGTGGTCAATTCAGCCTCGGCATATTGTTTTATCCTCACTTTCAGAACTGGAACAACACGTAATATTTGTTAACTCTTATTCCTAAAATTATTGTTACCTGTTTGTCTTCGAGACTTCCTGGCAGTTGAAAGGAAAGACAACATCGTTTGCTGCCTCCACTTCATGTTGAAACTTTTCGCGTGAGAACAAATCTGCCCGCTGCACCGATACATGCACGTTCAAATGACAGTCCGGGTACACGAGCAGACATTCCCGCTAAGAAAGCTCTCGCTTCGAAGATCAAAAGGTACAAGTAATAGCCGCACTGTTTATTTAATTATTTTTATCAGTTGACGTTTAGTTATTTCCTCGAAAAGATCAGATCACCGTGATTACTTGGTGAAACAAAATTGTGTAGAATATTATTTGGAATATGAAAAGTACCCGGCGCAAATGCTTGAAGTAGCCGGTGACTTGCGCCGGGCGCGGGCTAAATTTGAAAACCCTGAACTGTCATTCCACTCAAATGACCAAGTTATTGAATAAATTTAATACTACGCTTTTACACAAACATGCAAAGGTTGTACACACCTCTCAAACCTGGACTTTGACTCCACTACAAATGATAAGGATTCATTTTCTTGCTGCAATTTCTTTGTCTGAGCTATGACATCTTCAAACTTTTCTAGCTGTATAAAAATGCACAAAAATAAATAAGTTGCTAAGTTATCAATTATTGATAACTTAGCAACTTATTAATTAGCCAACATAATGATATTCTCAGATTTGAAAAATATTAACAGTCTATAAATGGTCAAGCTCCAAAAGCAGGCAAGATAAAACGAATCCTGCACTGTGATTGGCTAACCCAAGCAGGCAAGATAAAACGAATCCTGCACTGTGATTAGCTACCCAAGCAGGCAAGATAAAACAAATCCTGCACTGTGATTGGCTATCCAAGCAGGCAAGATAAAACAAATCCTGCACTGCGATTGGCTATCCAAGCAGGCAAGATAAAACAAATCCTGCACTGTGATTGGCTATCCAAGCAAGCAAGATAAAACAAATCCGGCACTGTGATTGGCTATCCAAGCAAGCAAGATGAAACGAATCCTGCACTGTGATTGGCTATCCAAGCAAGCAAGATAAAACAAATCCTGAACTGTGATTGGCTATCCAAGCAGGCAAGATAAAATGAATCCTGCACTGTGATTGGCTATCCAAGCAAGCAAGATAAAACAAATCCTGCACTGTGATTGGCTATCCAAGCAAGCAAGATAAAACAAATCCTGCTCTGTGATTGGCTATCCAAAAGGGAAGATAAAATGAATCCTGCACTGTGATTGGCTAAGAGAGAATTTTGATTTGAGTTTGGTTAACCACAAACTACACAAAACAGAAGCAGTGAAAAACATTTTATAGAAAAAAAATTCTACTTTATGATGTGAAGGACATTTTGTTGTAGTTTACCTGAAGTGCAATACTAGGGTCATGTGACTTCGAAAAGCAGTGGATGTTTTTTGCGACCACGTGGAGATGTGTTATTAGTGTTTTTTGGGTCGTAATCCGTCTTAGAGATCGCTTTCATTTAGGAGTTCGAATAAATGGTTTAACTCACAACCATACTGGTAGCAGAGCGAGGTTAAAGTTGAGGAAATTCGCCGAATTCAAGAAAATGCCGTTAAATTCGAAGAAGAAGAAGCGCCGCGACCGAGCGAAGGGCACAGACGATGGCGAAGATATCCGCGAGGAAATTGCAGATAAAATAGAGGATCAAAAGATCAAGAAAGCCAAATCGAAATCGCTATTCACAAGGAGAAAAAATCAGCTGGCGGATTTATTGGAAGATGGAGTGTCGAGTAACCGTGATATAAGAGCTGCGAGGAGAAAACTTGACGAAGCCCAAGAGAATGTTGTTGAAGATTTGACATCGTTGATTGTGTTGTATTCGGAAATTAGAGATCGGCATGCTGTTGAGAAAACAAGCCGCGAACTTGACGAAATCGAGAGAGAATTCTGTAAGGCCCAAGAGAGTGTACAAGAATATTTGGACGCTAATAAGGATGAATTATCGAGTCAAGCGTCAGGATTTTCCGGGAAATTACGTAATTTGCATTCACAAGAAACGAATGCTCGCCAGCGCGTGACCGAGCTCGAGGAGCGATTACGTGAAAAAGAAGAATCTGTCAAGCGTGCTCAAAAGAAAATGGAGGAAGATTATGCCCGTTGTCAAAAACAAATGGAAGCCGAAGTTAGAGAGGCGAAGGAGGAATTAGCCCGTGCAAAAGGAGATTGCAAAGAGAAATATTCGAAGCTCGAGAGTGCCATAGACGAGGAGCTTGAGTTGTCGGTTCCAAGCCCGCCAAAAAAGGATGTTAAGCCAGAAGAGAAGGAGAAGACTGTAGAAGAATCACCGAAACATGAGCTCGGGAAAGACATGTGGAAACAATTGACGAGGGTTTCTATTCCGGTATTTAGTGGAGACAAGCGGTCGTATGGAAGCTGGAAGGCAGCATTTATGGCTTGTGTTGACAAAGCGCCAGCCACTGCGGAGTACAAATTGTTGCAGTTGAAGAAGTATTTATCTGGAGAAGCGTTGGCAGCAGTGGAGAGCTTAGGACATTCAGCCGAGGCCTATGAAGCGGCCAAGAGCAGATTGGAGAGAACATTCGGTGGTCAACGTCGTCAGATCAATTTGCACTTAGAGGAATTGGATCAGTTCCGACCGATTCGTCCTGGAAACGCCAAGGATCTAGACAGGTTGGCAGACTTACTGGACGTGATTGTCATTAATCTGAAAGAGGCCGGAAGAAAAGAGGAACTTGGCAATGGGTCCTTGTACATGAAGGTACAAAAGAAAATGACCAGCACTATGCTTGCTAATTACAACAGATGGGTGTTTGAGCAGAAAAAAGTGGAATGCGTTGAGACACTGCGTGAGTGGATCATACAAGAAGCTGAATTCCAGACTGTTGCGGCAGAGACACTATGTGGACTGATAGGAAAACGAAGAGATAGCTCGCATACATTCTTTGGTCGGCCGAGCGGTTCAGGAAAGCCTGTAAGCACAAATTGCCCACTTTGTAAGAGAGATCATCCAGTGTGGAGCTGCCAAGAGTTTAAGAAAATGGATGTGCAAAGTCGTTGGCAAAAGGCTAAACAGTTAAGACTGTGTTATCGTTGCCTCGGACAAAATCACAAAGGAGGGCGATGTGCTCGAAATAGTCGCTGTGGTATTGATGGCTGTCAGAAAACACACAATCGGGCACTGCATGGAGATCAGTTTGTAAGTGGCGGAAGGGTTAGCGAGTCACAAGTGCTGGAGCCAGAGAGGAGCCTACCCTTGGACATGGGAGCTAGTGAAAACAATTCACTCAGTTCTGGCACGGAGGGGGAGCGAAGCATGCATCCTGAACACTCCTTGACAACAACCATGGCAACCACAAAAGCTCCAGAGCCAGCAAAGTATCTCGCCCTGCGTACAGTTCCGGTGGTGGTGAAGAATGGGGAGCGAACAATGATTGTAAATGCCTTACTAGATGATGGCAGCACAAAGACCTACATAAATGGTGATGTGGCTGCCGAGCTAGGATTGGAAGGAAGTACCCAGCGAATCACAGTTAATGTGTTAAATGGCGAGGAAGATTCTTTTGAAACCATGCCAGTGGAATTTGACCTGCAAAGTACTGATGGCAAGACTCGTGCAAGAATTTCAGCATTTACAGCAACACGGGTGACTGGAAACATGAGGCCAGTTAACTGGAAAGGGCAATCGGGAAAGTGGAAGCACCTGCAAGGTGTCGACTTCCCAAATCTTGGCTCTCGGCCAATCATTGATATGTTGATTGGCATAGACTATGCCGAATTGCACTTTTCCATTAGAGATGTCCGTGGCCAACCTGGGGAGCCGGTGGCTCGACTGACACCTTTAGGCTGGACGTGCATTGGTTCACCTAAGCTGACAGAGGACAGCGTGCAGCAGACAAATTTGAACATGGCCTATTTCGTTCACCAGCAAGAGAAGGAATTGAGCTCTGTATTGCAGAAGTTTTGGGAGGTCGACTCATCTGGGTCAATCATAGAAAGAGAACCGCTGAAAAAAGAGGAAGTGTCAGCGATAAAAGCATTTGAGAACTCAGTGCAGTTTAAAGGGGAGAGATATGAAGTAGAGATGCCATGGAAACCAAACGCCCCCGAGTTACCAAACAACTATGAGATGGCAGTGAACCGGTTGATCAGCACTGAAAAGAGACTTCTGAAGGATCCTCAACTAGCGGAGTCGTATTCAGAAGTTATCAGCAAGTACACAGAGAAGGGCTACATTTCTAAAGTGACACCCTCTAAGACAGAGGAGAAGGCCTGGTATCTTCCACACTTTGCAATTGTAAGACCTGAAAAGACAACTACAAAGACTAGGGTGGTTTTCGATGCGTCTGCAAAATTTAATGGACTGTCATTGAATGACGTCATCTGCCAAGGACCAAAACTCCAAAGGGATATCTTTGATGTACTGATCCGTTTTCGACGTTTTCCAGTAGCCCTAGTATGTGACATTGCAGAGATGTATCTTAGAATCGGGATATCACCCTCGAGTAGACCATTCCATCGTTTCTTGTGGAGGGACATAGATCAGTCAAGACCTCCAGATGTTTATCAGTTCAATAGCCTTGTCTTTGGAGTCAACTCTAGCCCATATCAGGCCCAATTTGTTTCACAGAAGCATGCAAGGGAAAACCAAGAGCACTACCCGAGAGCTGCCGAGACAATCTTGGAGTCTACCTACATGGATGACAGTATGGACTCTTCCCCTAGCGAAGAGGAGTGCGTAAAACTTTACGAGGAACTATCAGCACTGTGGGGGTCTGCAGGCATGCATGCCAGAAAGTGGCTTTCCAACTCAGAACAAGTACTTGAGAAGATACCTGAAGAAGACAGGGCTGCAGAAGTTGACTTGGACAAAGGAAATTTGCCGTCAATGAAAACGCTTGGTGTGTTGTGGTTGGCTAAGGAAGATGTTTTCACATACAAAGTGAATCCACCAGATGAGAAGTTCCAGTTGACCAAGCGAAATTTCCTGCGTAAGATAGCTATGCTGTTTGACCCTATGGGGTTTCTGGCGCCATACGTAATCCGGGCAAAGATTCTACTGCAAGAGATGTGGACCTCAGGATTAGATTGGGATGACCCACTAGACCCAAGCCAAGCTAGACAGGCCAAGAAGTGGTTTGAAGAACTCACAGAGTTGTCAGACGTGCAAGTCCCTCGTTGCCTGCAGTTGAACTCACATGTTGAAACAGTTACCTTGCACACTTTCACAGATGCATCAGGGGATGCGTATGGTGCAGTAACTTACGTTAGGTACCAGTACAAGGATGGTACAGTATCTACCAGCCTAGTGGCCTCCAAGACACGAGTAGCACCACTATCAGCTACAAGCATTCCACGACTCGAACTTATGGGAGCTGTTTTAGGATTAAGATTGGCCCTGTCTGTAGCCAAGGTTCTTAAGATTGACCAGAGCGTACTCACATTCTGGAGTGACAGCATGAATGTGCTGTGGTGGATACGAAAACCCAGCCGCAGTTTCAGGCCATTCATAGCGAATCGGATAGGAGAAATACATGATTCAAGCAGTCCTACTCAGTGGCGTCACGTTAGCACTCACCAGAACCCTGCTGACCTACCAACCAGAGGAATGTCTGTGACTGAGGTAAAAAGAAGCGAGATTTGGTGGAAGGGTCCAAATTTTCTCAGCATGCCAGAAGACACATGGCCAAAAACAGAGATCGATGTAACTCCTGAAGCAACACTAGAAGTCCGAAAGAAAGCGAGAGCAACATTCGATGTGCCAGGAACAGAATCAGTACTATTTGCGCTTACACAGAAAACGACCTGGCGATTAGATCCCGGCAGATATTCAAGCTGGACCAGATTATTGAGAGTTAGAGCATGGGTACATCGATTTGTTAACAACTGTGGAAAGCTACCGGAAGAGAGGAGTTCTGGAGAACTTAGCAGTCAAGAGATCTCAGATGCAGAGACTGACATCATCAAAGAGGCACAACAAGAAGCCTTTCAAGAAGAATACAAGGCGCTGGTCAATTTCAAGTCTATTCCGCAAAACAGCAAGTTGCTAAGTTTGAACCCTACCTTAGATGAAGATGGTCTGCTTCGATCAGATGGAAGACTGCGCTATGCAGACTACCTACCTTTCGATGCTAGATATCCAATCATTCTACCAAGGAAGAGTGGGGTGACCAGACTAATTGTGAAGTCCTATCACGAAAGAAGTAACCATGCTGTGGGAACCAATCACACATTGTCTTTGCTGTCAGCCAGATTCTGGGTCATGCAAGGTAGAGAGGAGATTCGTGATTGGGAAAGAGAGTGCTGTGAATGTCGAAAGAGGAAGGCAAAGGCTGCTAAACAGATAATGGCCCCCCTACCGAAGATTCGACTAAAACTGCCCTTACGAGCATTCGCTCGAACAGCGGTTGACTTTGCAGGACCATTTGTAACTATACAGGGGAGGGGCAAGAAGAGAGCTAAACGATACCTTTGTTTATTTACATGCCTAACATCAAGGGCTGTTCACCTAGAGATGGCCTATGGGTTGGACACCGATTCCTTCCTGAAAGCGTTTAATCGCATGACCAATCGAAGAGGGCTGCCAGAAGAGATGATTTCTGATAACGGAACTAATTTTGTAGGCGCGGAAAGAGAGCTGAGGGAGCTTGTCGAACAACTGGATCAGGACAAGATTGAGAAATCAGCTGCCAACAAAGGCATCAAGTGGAGTTTCAACCCACCATCGGCACCTCACTTCGGTGGGGTACACGAGACAATGATCAAGTCAGCGAAGAGAGCAACCTATGCGATATTGGGATCTGCAGATGTGACCGATGAAGAACTGATGACGGCATTTACGGGTGCAGAGGCGCTCATAAATTCTAGGCCTTTAACGTATCAGTCTGCTAATCCCTCAGATGACACACCCATCACCCCAAATCATTTCCTGATTGGACAAGTAGGAGGCCAGTTCGCTCCTGAATCAGTTGATAGTGGCCAGTTCAGTCCCAAGAAGCGATGGAGACGGGTGCAAGAATTAGTGCGACATTTTTGGCACCGATGGCTGAGAGAATGGCTACCACCTTTGAATCGTAGGTCGAAGTGGCAGAAGGAGCAGAAAGATGTCCAAGTTAATGATGTAGTCTTAGTAGTGGCACCGGACTCACCGCGTGGGCAGTGGCCGCTTGGTAGAATCCTGGCGGTCTTTCCAGGAGAGGACAAGCACGTGAGAGCTGTCAAAGTCAGAGTTGGCCGCAAGGAATTATTGAGACCGATCACCAGAATTTGTCCATTAGAACTCCTTTCAGAAGATGACGCAGAAGAATAAGACAATAGCGAACTTTAAGAGAACTAGAACTATAGTGAACCTTTAAGATAGAAACACACGAAACTCCTATTGATAGGTCGATGAGCCACTGGCCCATCGAGAAGGGGGAGTATGATGTGAAGGACATTTTGTTGTAGTTTACCTGAAGTGCAATACTAGGGTCATGTGACTTCGAAAAGCAGTGGATGTTTTTTGCGACCACGTGGAGATGTGTTATTAGTGTTTTTTGGGTCGTAATCCGTCTTAGAGATCGCTTTCATTTATGAGTTCGAATAAATGGTTTAACTCACAACCACTTTAGTTTTTAAAACTTTTAATCCCGGGCTAGCCTTAACCATTGCCATGTGTATGTGCCCACAAGCAATACCATCGTCTTTTCTACCACGAGAAAAGCAATCCATAGGTTCCTATGAGTATGGTGCTCCATTTGGTGGCCCTTCACGCTGCCAGAGCTCAAACATTTTTTTACCTCCAGATGCTTTTCCAATTTTTCCTTCCTCAGCTGTTTAATTTCCTCATTCTTCATCTCCAGCACAGCTTTTATGCTCTCAAGTTCTGCTGGTAATGACTCATACTTTTTGATGGCCTCCTAAAATGATAAGAGTTGAACAAACCAGAACAAGTTGATCATCAGCAACTCTAAATACAATTGAAAGGCCGCGGGCAAGAACGTCCCCTTGATTTTTTGCTAAAATCGAAAATGGCCAAAACAGCTCCAAACTTCGCATGCCAATTTGTTTATACCTGTAGAAAACTGCCTTGCACTTATTTCCCCTCGTTTCTGTTGCGTATTCCGGAAATAAAGTATGCAAAACACTTGCTTGTCACAGTCCGCGCGCGTCTTTTGGAACTGCTTTGTTGCACAATACTATTAGCGTTGTTTTTCTTTTAAGTTTTTTCAAATGCTGACTTTAACTCCTAGGGTTAAGAGTTCCCAGTTTTATTAGATTTAGGGTTAGGATTACCGCTCGAAACTAGGGTTAGCGTTGAAGGTTAGGCTTACGGAACAAGGTTAGGGTTAGCGTTTGGGGTCGGGGGTATGGGTCGAGCTTAGAGTTAACGTTTAGGCCTAGGGTTATTGCTTAGGGCTAGCGCTCAGAATTAGGGTTATTGCTTAGGACTAGGGCTAGCGCTCAGAATTAGGGTTATTGCTTAGGGTTAGAGCTAACGCTCAGAATTAGGGTTATTGCTTAGGATTAGGGCTAGCGCTTAGAGTTAGCGCTAGTGCCCCGGTTCGGGCTAGAGTTAAGGTCAGGACACGTTAGGGTTAGCGGTGTTAGGCCAAGGCAAACAATCTCGACTTGCACGAATCGATACCTAACTAAACTCAATGAAAAGTGGCTAGAGAGAGAGGCTGGATGTTTTGCAAATCGGCTACGTCGGTGATTGAAATGTTTCTACGTGAAATTCCTTTTTTGGTACAAAACTGCTCGTTCCATGAAATGATTATATCTGACAACACAGAAAGAGAAAGCCTTAAGCTAACACACTGCTCATGCCGAAAAAAAGCGCATGAAACGGAAAATTCATCAGCAAAGGAACGCTGAAATACAAAGCAAAACTTACATTTGAGCTGAAGTTTTCTTCTTCCTATAGTCTTCCCATAGTTAAACCTGCGATCAGGCGTTCTTTGTCTTTTTTTCTTCGCGGCGGGCTCGATTCTATCACAATTCAAAGTAATCATCTGCTTGGAAAACCACGATACACACACACGGAACGCTTGCTTGCGAATTTAACCGACCTGCGATTTCTCTTTGGCCCGTAAAAATGGCTTAGAAACTTCGAAGGTCTTCGAAGCACAGGTCAAATGCAACGACTTTGCTGCCTGGCCTTTCTCACCAGTTCCCGGCCGTGTCTGAGTCACGCTAACAAGTGCTACAAGTCGCGCACACCATGGTCACGGCGCTTTACGTATGAAAGATTATTATGGGATATCCCAGAAATTTTTGGAGCGAAGGATAGTGAGGCGGCTAATTTCAAGAAAATAATAAGAGTCTAGAAAGCAGTTCTAATTTCCAAAACTGACACACGCCGAAGTTCGGCAAATGAGCCATAAGTCCACGACCGATGCTTTGTTTTGGACGAAGAAGCGTTTCTAGACTCTACCGCCTGGCTCACTTGTTCCTCAATGGCTAAGCTCACGGCAGACTTAAACCATGATCTCGGAACAAGAACACACCTCGCTTCTTTGAGGCGTGCTAGTGACTTTGATCGAGGGTCAAAGGCTTAATGATGCCAAATCTCCTACCAGGCGGGCGCAAATATTCCTCGAATAAGCGTTGAATATCGGTGGTAATAATACACATGAAAAAATTACTCGATTCTGATTGGCT
>JAHPZR010056322.1:75000-110000 GCA_019787425.1 Platygyra sinensis
AATTTATGTCAGGGAATGAACAAACCCAGAAATAAATTACGTTACAGGTCTTGTACCTCTTTTTCCTGTTGCTGCCGCATTTCATGAACTTGTGCTCTGTGTGTCTCAAAGGCTAAAATAATTAAGAAAAACCAAAATTAATTACAATTGATGGCTTAGAGGGTAGATTATTTTGTTACACTCAAGGTGAGAAGTCAGCTAAGTAGACAGGCAGATCAGGTGGGTAGGCAGGTATGCAGTGAGTAGGCAGACAAAAAGGTGGGTTTGTAGCTAGGTAAATATGTAGGTAGGTAGAGGTAGGCAGGTGAATAGGTACAATCACCTCCAAAAGTAGTTGGGACACTTAAGCTGTATCATGTATCCCCCCATAACCCTAATCAATGATGGGAAACATCACACTTTTTTCAACAAAAAGGGAAAAAAAATCACCTTATTATCAACCTTGTGAATGGGGGGGAGAGAGGGGAGGGGAGGGGGGAGGGGAGGGGGGAAAGAACTTGCTTTGTGTCACAATTTATTTTGTCTGGGATTGTAGTTAGGTAGGTACATGTACCTGTGCTCATAACATGCTAAGTATTAAGCTACCTAACCACCCACAGCTAGACAGAAAGAATTTTCGGTGATGAAAAATTATTAAAATACTGTACCTAATGTAATTTCTCCTTGGTGCTTTCTCTTTAATTCTGAACTTGTCTGTTCTAAGACATTTTCATAGTCAGCCTTCAAGGTTTCCATGGCAACAGCATGTTCGCTACTCTGGTACATCATTTCTTCCTGCAATTTAACACTGTTTGCTTCCTCTTCAACTGTATCAGAAAGACAATAAGAACAGCAAGTTAATATGGCATAGTGCACAAGATAGCACAAGGTAAATATGTGAACCTCTTAAAATAAAAAAAATTGTGGAGGTCGACAAGATAACTGAAAACTGAAGTACTGTAAGTGCCCTTAGTGGTATTAAATGTGAGCACATAACGTTAGGTAAGAAGGTAAAGTCTCCACACAAGCCAAGTGGCGCATCAGGTTGGTGCTCACATGAAATATTGTTTCTGTGGCATGAAGTGACCAGGCGTATTTCTAGAACTCTGCCCTGGAAGGGATGCTAGTCCATCACAGGGTTAACCCCAGCATTACATTTGCCAGTTCCCATTTGTGCACCTGGTTGGAGGGCTCAGCATTGTGAGAGTAAAGTGTCTTGTCCAAGAACACAACACAATCTTCCTCTAACTTACCAAGTTTCTCCTGAATTACTTTCATCTCCTGTAGAGTGGATTCCATTTTTCTTTGTAGCTGGTGGCTGTATTTTTTGCTCAACAACAACTGTGGGTTTTAAAAAGTCAAGCTGAGTTTAGGCTGGAAATTTTTAAGACTCTTGCATCATAAGATATCACTGTCAAGTGACACTAACTTCTGACGATATCAAATTTATTGAAACAATGTGTACTATTATAATTCAGTGACAAAAACTAATGATGAGCAATCCAATCTAAAGGATGCATTGACCTAAAACAAAGGAGCCAAACAATAGGCAAGTGAATAAGTTATTAGTATTCTATAAAAGATTACACATTAATTTGAAATCTCCCTGAATGGCTGGATAGAGCCACTTCAATGTGTTCTGAATGCTAACATGATGGTATTGTTTACACAGCTAGCAGCTTGAGTCAAAAGTTAAGATATTTACAAGATTATAGCCTCTCACTGGTTAATAGTGAAAAATGATAATGATGATGACAATTGATGAGGACAATCAAATTGACAACAAATAAATTATCAACAACCTTCAGTTAATCTTCCTTTTTTAGACACTTCTCTAATATGACACCTATCTAGAGGCATCTCTCTAGATAGTAGAGAAACCTGGGCAAAATGCTGTATTCTCTCTCTGTTCTTATATGATGCAAAGTGATATATAACAAACGTGATACAAAGCTCCAGCCATGAAAATAATTTTGAGAACAAAATTTCTGAGAAGAGAATTCTTACCTTATGAACAACTGCTAGAACCATGACAGATGCTGCTACAAAATCCACATTGTTATCGTCAATTTGATTTTGCAGCTGCCAACAAAGTTCTGTTCTCTGCTTTATAAGCTCATGAAGATTTTGACCTTTCTCCTTTAAATCTTTGATTGCTTTCAAGTTGCTATCATCCTCAACCTGAATGCCGACAGAATGCCGGCTCAGGTATGGTGTTTCATTCAAAATATCTGGCGGCATTATCCTGTAAGGTACATCAAAAGGAGAACCAGCTACCATCGATTTAGCAGCATCAATTTCATCTGAATCAAAAGGAATGTCGCCATTAAGAGATGGATTGTCTTGTTGCAAATGTCTGTTTGAGAAAACTATTGCATCATGGTCTACAGACTCAGAACGTGTTGATGCAGCATCAGCTTCAGAATCAACCAGATCGTCGAGTAGATCTTGGTCTTTGATGCTACTGGTTACAGACACACTGTCACTAGCATTGCTAGGCTGTGCCGAAACCTTCCTTGGTAGTTTAGAGGTTCCCTGCTTTTGACTTGTTGGACTTCGTTTTGGAGTTTGTTTAACTCCTTGCGATGGCTTTTTGTTAGAAGAAATTGATGAAGGTTGGTTGTTGGTTTCTTTTAAAGGTATTCCCACTTTTGCTGAAATGCAAAATAACTTAAATTTATTATAAGTAAAAGCAACACTAAATATTGATCATTAACTCAGAATCTGTTTGCTTTTTTTTCATGCTGATTTCCTGTATGCCAAGGTAGCAAACGTCCCTTCCACAATAAAGTTTTGAATTTTAGGACAAACTGAACCAAGGTAAAACATGCAAACACATCATGCTTACTTGACTTGTACCAGTGAATCTGTACACAACAAAGAATTTGGTTCAACAGACATATTTTAGGCATACATGTAAATATGGGCTTTTACTTGTTCACAGCAAAAGTCTGTCAAGTATGACTTAATATTAATTTTATTGATTAGACAAAGAGAAAATGGAATTGTTATTTTTAGGCTTTCAGGACAAGAAAAACTAAATTCATAAATTGAGAACCATTGACCTTCCTTATTTACTAAAAGCTTTGGTGCACAGTGATGATAATCATTAAATAAAATATTATTACAGCAAACAACTTATGTCAAGCAATTGCCAAAGGCTCAAATTAACAGTAAATAACAGAAGGGGCTGTTACAAACGGTTAAATACTGCTTCTGCACAGAGAAAAATGTTCACCACTTGAAGGAACCTCAAAAGTACTGATCTATTCAATTAATCAACATGCTATTGTGATAACAATGAACTTATCCATCAATGAATGACAATCTGCTTTTGCATCACCAGTAGTCTCCATATGTTTACCTGAAACAATATTTGGTTCACTTCTGGTTTTGCTTAATTCTGATTTTTCTTGTCTTCTTTTTCGAAAATACTTAAAAAGAAAACACTCCAATTCTCTCATATCCTTGCTAAATCATTGCTGACTGGATGAGAGAAACTACATATACATGTAAGAAATGTTGACAACCTGCTTTCTTAAGAATGAAAGTTCAGTAATTCAATTACAGCTGTACCATGCAGTAAATATTAATTATGAATGAAATTTTACCACACATAAATTAACAATTGAGACAAAAAGACTGTTTATGGTAATGGTTGGTAAATTAATATGCATTAATTAGATTGATTGTATAAAAATTGACCAATTAGAATAAAGAATCTTTTAGAACAAAATTCCAAACAATTTCTCTGTAGTTATTAAATAAACTATGTATATGTTGCAGTTAATTTTTGGTCTCAGTTAATTTTACAATTTTACTAGCTAGTTTTTTTTCTAACTAGGTGATTTTATTTCTAACTAGTTAGTTTTCTTCTAACTAGGTGATTTTTCCACTTCTTTTTTTTTTTTTTTTTTTTTGGGGGGGGGGGGGGGGGGGTGTTTCTCAAAAGAGTAACATGCTCACCACCAGCCCTAACCCTATCCCAATTCCTAATTGACCCACTAACCCTATCCCTTGACCTAGCCCCTCCAAGTTTTTTTTTTATAATTTTGCACTCACCTGGATTTGAACTCCAAACCTGACTTGGAAGTCCATCTTCATCTCCACTATGCCACACAATCAATCGTTGCAAATTTGCTCATATTTGTTGGTCTAATAAGTTATTGGTCCCAGACTCACCCTTCCCCTTTGACACAAATTCACCTGGTTTGAAAATTTCAACCTAGTTTAAAAACAATTAACCAGTTCAAAATAAAATCACCTAGTTAGAAAAAAACTAACCAGTTAAAAATAAAATCACCTGGTTAGAAAAAACCTAACTAGTTAAAAATAAAATCACCTGGTTAGAAAAAACTAACTGGTTAAATTATAAAATTAACTGAAACCAAAAATTAACTGCAACATATACCAAAATTGTACATATTTTTATGCAACTGGAGAATGAAATCTAAACTCATCAATCACTCAAAATAACACAGGAAGTCACACCCTTATAAACCTTGCATGGAAAAATTACTGTTCTTCATTAAATACAAGTTTAAAAAAAATACTCTGGCCTGTTCAACCTGTTCAAAGGGAGGGATTCTTTCACTTATTGGTTGTTTTGTCTGGCATGGTTTAAAAAAAAACTACAAATATTTTGCATTCAGAATAAATTCACAGTACTTCAATCTGTTGCTTGCTAACAGATCAGAAACCATGTGTTTGCTGGTATGATAAATGAAAGGGTTTTGACCAATCAGAGCATTAAATTCTTTTGCTTATAAACTTTGCACATGAAACATGTGTCCTTTACCTAGTTTATTCTACGAACCTGCTTTACAGACAAGCAGATAATAGACACCTTTTCATGTCTCTTTGATCTTGTCTGTCCACACTAAACAAGTTCCACACCAGTACTGAACAAAACTAAATAATCAAAACAATTAAATTACTTTACCAGCCCAATCTCCCACAACAAGCGGGTATGATAACTTGCTTTTTTGCAAACTGTCCAAATTAATTTTTAATTTGGCTAGTATCCAAATTACTCTAAGTTATTTGGACAGTTCTGTACTGTTAGGCAACATAAATAATGACCTTTTCCAATTTTGGCTGTCCCATCAATTTCTTAGGACATCTATAAAGACTGCTAATTATCATAACACAAGAAAATTGTCCATTACCTCTAACAGAACTGCTTGACCTGGCCACACGTGATGTTTGTGGCTTGGATCCAAATGCTGCAGCTGATCCCTTTGGACCTTTAATTGCTGCCGGATTTTGGCCACCCACTATCTTCTGCCCAACAACACTTGTTTCTTTCTCTTTACCTGTAGAGGCCTTTGCAGGAATGGCAGCTGGCTTGCTGGTCTTCCGTGCCTTTGAATCAGATCGCACCAAACCAGAATCTCTTTTAACTACAGGGGTTACCGGTGGCCGACTTGCAGCAGAACTATGTCGTCTCGGAATAGAAGCTGTCTCAGATTTCTTCTCTAACTTAGGCAATGTTGGTGGTTTTGAAATCTGCATTGGTGTAGCCATCTTCTTAACCGGAAGGTTTGATGATTTCACTTTATCTTTTGCAGACTGCTCACTTATTCCACCACTCATAGGCTGTTTACTTATTGAAGGTCGAGGCACAAATGATTTCACATCTGGAAGTGTGCCCAGGGTATGCCGTTTCTGCATTTTAACTTCACTGTTGCCTACTGTACTGACTGTAGTTTTTGGCTGCTGTGGTTTGTTACCAGTGGAGCTGGACGATGATACTCGGCAGTTTTGTTGTTGGTGCATTTGATCCAGTCTGGACTGCTTCGGCTGTGGCGGTTTTGCCCCACTGTTATTTCTGATTGGGATTGCTCTGGATTTAGCCCCAGAACTACTCTTCACAGAGCCAGAAACTCTCTTTGTTGTAGATGCCTTCTTTCCTTTGCTTTCACTTGTTCCCGTCGATGACAGTGAAGCCTGTGATCCAGAAAGGCTGTCAGCATAGTTGGAATCTGCGTCAGCAGTATGGGATTCTGTTAGCAGGGATTTTCCTGCTTTCTTTACAGTGAGATCAACACCAGCTTGTGGCACACTGTCAACATTTTTTACATCAACACACCTTTGAGCTATTACATGTGACGCTGGTTTAATAGGTGTAAACAGTGTAGTAAGGCAATCATTAAACACATCTTCATAATCTCCACTTCCTCCAAAGGCACCACACTTATCAATATTGCTGCTACTACTGTAACGTCTAAGAGATTGTTTTGGACTTGAAGTCAGCCATGGCCAGCTACCTGCACGGGTCAGTTCAGCTTCTCTTGAATAGCAAGATTTACTTCTTACTACTTCAGGTTTGGGAAATATCTTTTCCAGTGTTTCTGACTGTGAGTGAGAGTATCCTAAAGGTTTATGTTGAGTTTCCTGAGAATGGACACTTTCTAACTTGTAATCATCCTCAGCTTCAGGAATAACAGATCGTTCAGTGCGTCCCAGGTCTAAACAAGTTGTAATAGACTCTGAGAAGTGGTCAGCACAATGCAGACTGGGACAGCTACAGTGCCGCCCTTGTATGAAAGGGTCTTTTTTGTTCGCGAGATGTGAAACACTGGAGATGTCATCATCATTGCCATTTGAGATGGTCAGCTGTCCTTTTTCGATCATGAGATGGGTGTCCAAGGAAACAGCATGCCCCACTTTGTGCACAGCAGTTGTGCCTCCATTGGTGGTATTTGGGCTTGTATGAAAACCATCTGGTCTATTTAAGGAATTCACTGATGTAGAATTCTCAGAAAATGTCTGCTGATTCTCTTTGCCCAAATTGCTTATCCCTCCCTCAGCAGAACTGAGCACACCTGCCACATTTGTGGGATCATAACAAAGATCAACTTTTTGACCGCCTCCATTGGATATCCGTTCTCCGAGGCAAACGTTCTTTTCCAAGGGCGCCATTTCACTGCTCAAATAGTACTCGTTTGAATCACACAAGTTTTCCTTGGTAATTTTAGGCAACGAGCGGCATCGATTTAATCGATTCTGATCCCAGGTGTTTATTTTCCCGTCCTTTTCCGCGTTGTGTAATAATATGTTAAATCCCTTGGTCAGTTGTTTAGCTTTAAGAAACAGGTATCTATCTAAGGACACTGACCGATTCCTTTTGGTTAACCTCAGAGACTTGACGTCGCGATGTTTAAAAGCCATGTGGTCACCTCGAAAGTTTTCTACGTCGCTCGAAGACATACTTTGCCCGCTTTTTACACCTGTTCTGTCCTTTTTCTCGGCTGATTGTGGACTGCAAGGGCTTTCCAACAAATTTAATCGAGACAGAGTAATATCATCGGCAGCTTTGACCTTGTGCGAGTGAACAAATATTCCGTGTTTGTTCTTACACCGAAAATATCGTACTCCTTTTACTGATCCGTCATTTTTCCCACAAGCTTCGTCTAGTAAGATTCCACACCACTCGCCATCGGCAAAATGCGTTGTTCCGATGTATTTTAGAATTCCAAGTTGAGGCTTCTTGTTCAAAATGCACACCACTCTGTCTCCTTGATTTGGCCGTTTCCTTGGAGGGCTTCCATTTAAACTTCCATCAGGTGGAGAAAAAGATGGCGGAGATAAACAAATGTTGAGCTAAATGAGGAAAAAGAAGAAAAGAGATATTTATTACGCGCTTGCTAATGTCTTCAATGAAATGTGACACTCACTGTAAACGCTGAATATACGTGACTTTCTTGTCAAGTCAACAAAATGGACATATTCGCTATAGCAACGACGTGTTTTTGTGGGGGAATACGAGTGTCGAAACGTGCTAAAACAAAAAAAATTTCATTCGAACATACAAATTTACTTGTAAGTAAACATCAAACTACATCTTTATGACAACAACGATTGGTAATCAAAAGATATAATGTTGACATTTGCGTTGGGAACTTCGTCTTATCTGTTTCATAAAATTACTGAAGATCGACGATGCACATAAGCTCAAATCAATATTTTAAAAAGCTTTTAACCCTTAAGTAGATACAAGGCAAAACTACAATATCTTGGCTAAAATTAAGCAAGAAATTCTATGCTTCCTGAGACTAACCAAAGCTGATGTAAGGTTGCCGGCTTTAATTTCGAGCGAACGTGATGAATTACCATGAAATTCAAACACAGGCTAACAGGTCGCGCCAATTTTCCACCAGGTCTCCTTTTTATCTTTATTTGAACCTTTAACACCCACGAAGAATTTTCTATACAACCTGGCTTCTAACAATATTAGCACAGTTACGAAGTTTATCTTTAACAAAAGGGCTTTAAAGAAATCAGAGTGCGCTAATAAATAACAATTCTTGCATACTGCACGCTCCGCAGAGCTCGTCGAGAAAATAAAGCAACTGGTTCTAACAAGAAGCCTGGCGGGATTGAGACATGACATAAGTTTTTAAAAACTTGTGTGATTTACTGGTATGTAATAAGCTTAACACTCTTATGCACACAAAGCTTTATTTCCTTGATCAAATTCAGCATGAAAAATATCAATAAACTTTGTACGTTTGACATCGTGGACTAAAAATCAACACTGCTAGCCAACTGAAACCTGAAACCTTACCTGTCCGGCGATTCACTTTCGCTTCGTTTGGAAAACCTTTCCTTGCCACAGTAAGGGAGTTACAGTTATCTCGCGTATCGAAGTCCGCCAGTGCAGAGTCAAAATTATTTCTGTCCTGGTCAAAACGCCGCAAGTCATATAAGCTAGACATCCCTGAACTAGCACAGATCACGGGTACTCGTTAGCGACCAATGAAAACGGGTAATTATTTGAGATCAAAAATAGATATTTCTCCAATCAGTCATTTGCATGCATGGTTGTCATATTTTTATTTTTTTTTTGCAATTTCCCCTCTGTTCGTTAAGTATTTCTAGCAAAAATGAAATCAGAATGTTGATTGAAATTTTGATAATAAGGCCTACTCCATCCTACCGAAACAAAAATAGTCATCCCCTGTCTACGTCTATAAGACGAAAGAAATCCTTCCGAAAAGCCCTACCTGCCCTTCACTAATAATAAATCCATGTCAAAAAAAACACTTTCCAACAAATGCAATTCAAGCCAAGGGCTTAGTATGGGAATTATTACAGAGAGTGGAGATTTTCCTTGCTCACTCGGTGAAACAGAATAAAGAAATGGGAAAAAATAAGCAAAAGTGTATGAGTGCATGTATTCAGGTGCTGTTCCATCTCGGCCCCAGCCCAGCGCGGTTCACTAGCTACAAATTTCACGTACCCTATACTGGACGAGAGTGCTGTTCACAAGGGGTAGATTTCACTTTAAAGAATGGTTATTCTTTGTTATTCTTTATCGATTTTGTAGTTTATTATCGAAGAGCAAAGCTATTAACCGTTTGTTGTCGCTTAGCTTAGTTTTGCCATGCCAGTCTTTGATCAGTGCATGCCCTGCTAGCAATGAAATGACAATATAATATGGCTTCATCTGGGGCTTAGGTTACACTTGAGCTGATGTTAAAGGGGCACTGTCACGATGATTTTGCTGTTTCAGGTCAATTCTGTGCTAAAATCATTACTTTAAGGCTTTAATCATAAACAAAATGCTTCTGTAAAGCTACGACGAAGATATCAAATGAATTTTATCAGAGAGGGCTAGCCATAATAAATTTCTAGAGGATTTTTCCAACACGTCTCATCAAAACTTGAAAAAATTGGCCAATTTTTTCAAATTTCAATCCATTTCCATCCGTGCCATCCGTAGCGACAGACGACAGGAAACAGTTTCAGTACCTTAAAATAGTCTTCAGTAACAAAACTAGATCGATTAGTTTTGGAATTTGATTGATGCGAAGGTACCTTCTAGCCTTTTATAAAGTTGCCAAATAGCGTGACAATGTCCCTTTAATAGCATAAAATCACATCTTTGATAATGCACAAAGTTTTCGTATTTAATTTGCGAGCAATAGCATTGCCTGGCGACCTGATCATTGACTGAGATATTAAAGTTGAAAAAAAATTAATGTGTGCACGTGTTGATTTTATTGAATACTGGCAGTTCGATCGACACAATGATCGAGTGGCGATTTCTTTCGACACAACACCTGAATGAATTCGCCTCGAACTCAGTTGAAACCTATAAACCTATTTGTTATGTCATTGGTCAGTTTTACATGTACGATTGTGTGATTTCTGTGTGTTCACTCAACCATGTGCACGATACGAGAACCTGAAATAAATCATTTTCTGATTTAGCACCTTTGATTGACCGAGTGTTGTAATGTTTTGAAAAACTAAGATTCAGGGAGGAGAGAGAAATCAATACAATAACATGACTGACTCTTGTTGGTTTGAGAACTTTAAGTGATTGAGAAAACTTTTTGAATTCCTTTTTCTTTTTAATTAAAGTAATTTATGTCTTGACCAGAATACATTTATCAACTTACCTTTCTTTTGCGAAAAGTGGACGAATAATTTTCTCCTCTCTTGCTGGCCGTCCATAGAGACGATGGCCTTTTAGAAGACTTCGCGATATTTTTTCTTCGTTTCTTCTCCGCAGCAATTGACGGATCGCTCTTACTTCTTTTGAAATCTTTTCCTTCCATGCGCGGTGCGCCAATTTCCCCTGCAAACCTCGGAAAGGTATCGCGCCTCTTTAGGCCTCTATCGGCGAGGCGCGCGCTTCTGGGTCGAGAACTTGCCGAGAGTTTTCTTGAAATTCGCGATACATCAGGATAACCCTTGGAATTTCTAACATCGCCTTCCTCCCTGTCTATCGCAAACCCATCGTCATATTCGTTGTCCCATAATCGTGGCACACCGAAGTGTCTTTTTCTTGTGTTATTGCTTGTCTGATTGTTGCACGAAGGGGTTCTCTGAACAGAAGTTCTGGTACTGTTCCACGAATTTGCTGGAACGGAGTTCTTTCTCAATCCGTGAAAGGAAGAAATTGGCATCTTTGTCAGAGAAACTTCCAGCCGTAGCAATAAATAAATACTGCTCTCCTCAGAGCTCCACCTCTAACTATTTTAAACAACGGATGTTTAAGGTTTCAACTTTCTAAACGGTAAGTTAATTTGGTGGTCTATGATGGAAACTATTCCATGTTTTCAGACGTTTCATCGAACTGAAGGAAATATTTACTTAAGAAATAAAAGCCGCGGCCCGTTGTCACGGCTGACTTGTCAAGACCCGACTGCGAAGTTTTTCTTTTACAATAGATCTTTTTCAACCCATAATTTGCCTTGTATGAGCACAAGTATCCCGTCGCGTACTTAATGAATTGCCTTTTGAAGCAGTTCACTTCTTTGACCAACCACAATAGTGCGTTATACAAACCTCAACGATTAGTGAAAACTGCGTTGCAGTCAAAAACCTTTTGCAGCCGGTACCGGAGTGTTAACTGTGTGGCACTAGTTTTGAAGACCCGCAGAGTCGTTCAAGTTTAAACAGTCTTGTCTGGAAAGCGAAATCTCAGTTAAGAATTGTTTCGTTTTCTTTGACTCGAAAAGGCGTCGCCGATTAACGAGATGTGATGAAGCAGAACTAAGAAGTGTAACTTTTGCTTGGTGGTCGCCTCTTGCAGAGAGCAACTTTTGTTACCAAACTACGCATGCATAAGATAGTACACGTCCTAGAGAGGTAAACAACTCTGCTTAGAGGCTATTGTTTGCCAAGGAGATTTCAAACAAAATAGTCTTCTTGCTAAATAAACGAAGCTGATATGAAAAGCGTCCGTCATAATACCCCTCGAATACACCCACTTGCCTCATGTCACTGTCAAAGTTGGATTAGAGTCTAATAAAACCTGTGACATGCTGTTTTAATTGGCTTCACACTTTGTCTTGTTTTGACTTTTATGTCAAATGACGTAATTTCAGCCTGTACTTTGCATTTAAGTGTCTCCGGTCAGGCTCCGGTATGGAAAATCAATTTGGTTAATGCTTTGTGTAAATAGATACGCAGTAATTCATTTACCGAATAAGATTTCCGAGGCCATGTTTTTTATTTTACATTTGCAACCAGTAATTTGTCGCTCAATTCACACAGAAGGACGGTTTTTAGCTACTGTTCTACTGTGCGATGGAGCAAGAAAAAAAGATATGGTGGCGGAGGGGAGGGGGGGGGGGGGGGGCGGAGGGGTTAAAGAGAAAAGCTCCCAAACAGATTTGAAAAGCAGGGGGCAGAGACAAGAGGGAAATCACAGGACCCTTTTCTCCCCCCAACCCTGACCCAAATTCTCTCACAATTAAAAAAATTCCACTCTACCACCCACTTTTAGACTTCTCTTAACCGTCCTAAGAGCAAAAGCACTAAAAACGATGAAAGGGTCGACAGAAGGTAATCTTCCAGGTTACTTTTTAATGATTTTATCTTCGCTAGTATTGCATCATCGCGCCAAAATGAATTATGGCCCTTATAATTTTCGTTATCAGTTAATGGAAATAGAAAAAAATAATAAAGTACTCTTCAAAGCCTTCCGAAGCAAAACACCTGCCATGTCAAGGGGTGTCGAATATGGAAATACCGTGTCGAGAGAGCAGGGCCTGGGTGTCCTGTTGTTGAAAACCAAGACAGTTAGCGGGTTCTTACATGAAGTCTTTGATTCTGCCTTCGAATTGCGGCTTGGTTTCTAAGCTGGAAGATCTCCCTATCTTATTCCGTGATGGATTTTCTTGCCTTTCTCCATGGTATATCTTTAGCGACTGTTTTCTACGCTTTACTCCTTCTTATTCCAGTTGTTCTTATAACGGTGAGTGTTACTGAGGAATAACTGAGTCAAAAATGAGGAGCATCTTTCACGGAGGCATCTCCGCTTTTTCTTGTGCCCGTGCGGTCAAGTGATAATTCCCATCTCTGATATTTGTGTTCTTTGCAGATTCTTTTAGTTATTCGTCTGACGACTTGGGATACAGTGCCAATGATTTCTAGGTTTGAAAGCGAAAAGTATTACAAAGATCCAAACAAAAACAATGCTACTTATGCATTTCCAGTTATGGAGGAAGAAGGTTCCATCGATCTGTCGGTGATTGTTCCCTCGTACAACGAAGAGGAGCGATGTAAGTTATAATAAGCTGTTTATTTGTTTAGCTGCTCATTTGGATGATGCAACTTTGAAGCGGCTGTCATCATTTATTTGGAGGCGAAAAAGTAAGGTCGCAAAATAAATATCCGATTTGGTTCCACGTAATAGTCAGAACAGACTGTCCCTTCACTGAGTTAGGGCATTAAAGGCTTGTTTTCACTAGCGACAGAGTCGGAGTCGGTGTTAGAGTCATAAGAGACCTTATGACATACTGAAAATTGAAAATCGAAGCTCAGCGGAATTGAAGTCGGAAGAATCAGAACGTTTCCATTTTTTCCTAAGAACCAACCAATCGCAACCTTTCCTAAGAACCAACCAATTGTAAGGCCAGGAATCGAGCATTGTCATTGGTTTATTCTTTTGCTTCTGCTTGCAACTCCGACAATGCAGTTTGACTTGATCAAAAGCGACGGAGTCAAGCAGAGCCAGTGTTTTGCTTCCGACTCCATCGGTTTGATTTTCATTAGATCATATTGCTCTATGCTTCTGATTACGACTCCGACTACGACTCCATGACTAGTGAAAACCAGCCTTTAAAAGTAAATCCTCCTCTTTAATTAAAGTTCTTAATTATTGCAATTGGCTTTAACACGTCTGCGACCAGAAAATGATATTAGATACGAGAAAAATAAAATGAAAACCCCAAAAGTTGGGAATAATATCACACAACACTATGACCGTAAGGGGCCACCATAGATATCTAGGTTATTTACCATTTTATCAAAAATTAACCCAGAAATTGTGGTCAAAAAGCAACATTTTGAATAGCAATTTGGACAACATGTTGAGGTAGTCCTTTCATTCAGAATGTTGTAACACTCTCCATGGTCCAATATTTTGTTTATCTCATCTGTTTCCAGACTCCCATCTTCAAGAAAATATTTCATGAAATTAACAATAATTAAATTACTTTTTGTTTAGTGCCTGTAATGTTGGATGAAACATTTGAATACCTGGAAAATGAAAAGGTAATGAGTCTTGTTTTTCATTTTTGTAATGTAGTGTAAGAAAGAAACTTATTAATCGAATATCAACTGAGTGGGAAGAGATGAAGAAGCAAGAAGTTGTTTTCCCTATATGATGTAGTACTAGTGTATCAAATGTCATGTTATATTTTGATTGTAGGAACTTTCTACTATTCAGGACTCTCTTCAGAAAGGGACCACATCTTCGTAATATATACGGCGTGGGTCACTATTACTCTCGATACAATTTTGTATTTTCTTTTGATTCATACTGTTAACTGCCCTTTATAAGTCCTCCCACATTTAAGCCCCTCCAGGCCCATCTGTCTATCAACAAAATATTACACATACATATATCTTATTAACCAAGCGCGAGAGCTGTACTGGGAGAATGTCGGCCCGAGGTCTTGACAGTATGGACCGAGCGCAGCGAGGTTCCGTACAAAAAAGACCAAGGGCCGATATTCTCCCAGTACGGTCCCGAGCAAGCTTGGTTTATAAGAGATTTGTTACACGACTGAAGAAAAACCCAAATGATAGACTGCAAAGAGACCATAAACTTCAAGCGTGCAATTTTTATTTACGGCAAACTGAACGTTTACTCACGTCTGACGTTTCCAAAAAGAAGAAAAACAAAGTTGGAAGAAAACAAAAATAACATTTTATGTGAAGTAAATACTTTTAGAAAAAAAAAGAAGTAAAACTACAAGAAATCTTCGTGCAGGATCATTTGGGACAGTGCCCAGTCCAATACTTAGAGAAAATTGGACCGGCAACAGAGCAATCTGATTGGCTGATTTTACTTATTGGCCCTCTGAACTAACTTAGTTGTGTAATAAATAATACTATATGATAAGCTTTCCTAGATACAAGCTCTCCCTCCAGTTTGCACAGTTTGGATGCGCAAGTGCACATTTTCATGTTAGGCTGCCATCTTGGATTTGGTAACTGTGGTGGATTTGGGCAAAAAAACCTCTACTGGTCAAGCACCAAATTACATTCCAAAGTAATGCCTGCAATGTATGCTGCCTCCAGTTTAAAGTGAAATGAATTTGATTTATCAAAATATAATGACGTTGTAAAGCTTAAGGAGAAAAGTCATGGTATTAAATGGGAATTTGTTTCCAGATTGAATTAGAATTTAGAATCGAACCCGGGCCACATTGGTGGGAGGCGAGTGCTCTCACCACTGGTCTATGCCTGCTCCCCTGGTATATTTTTGAGTTATTTTCATCTAAACAAAATAATCATTAAATTGAAGGAAACCTGAAAATAATACTTTACAAAGATAGAAAAACACCAAAGGGATAATAATAAACCATAAAGGAACCAGGATGGTTAAGGATGAAGAAGATTGACACCGATTACAAACAACGAAATTGAAAAATTTAGACTATACTTTTCAAACCGTTCAAACTGTGCTCCTTTAATTAAGAATCGTTATTCCTTTTCTATGCCTCCCTCTACTTTTTATAAGCCCTTCTGTTTATAAGCCTAGCCAAAACACCTTGCAAAGTTGTATAGGGTTTAAAATGAGCAGTCTGCGGCATTACCATACACTAGAACATTGAAAATACCAAGTTGTACCAAGAATAAAGGTGAATCACAACATGTATATCACATGACCATGAAGTTCATTTCTTTTTCCATGGGATGCCTGTGGCATACCATGGTAAAAATCCGACTGGGTTTGTTTTTCTTTGTAGGGACAAATTGCAAAGCTAGCCAATAGGATTGCGTAAAATCTTTATCGATTTTTTTCTGTTTGTAAGCTGACGAATAGGATTGTAAAAAATGCTTATCGATTTTTGATCGATTTGCCTCATTGAAAAACGTTCCAAAACGTTCCTCGCAAAGTCCTCAAACCTTTCCGGTGAAGAAGTTCTTCCTACAACCGCCGCGAAAACATGAAATTAGATCGGAGTGCTTTCAAGTAAGCTTAAGTTTTGACAACAGATCGCAAATTTAAAGCAGCTTTTCGGACTTTAGAAACAAAAAATGGCAATATACATTATTACTTCGAAGTCAAATTCAAGTTTTGGAACAATTGCTAAAGCAATGGGCGTTAAAATGACTACAAAAGCGGTCAGGAAAACTCAAACTTTTGCTTTAGCGTGAAGAATTTTATTTTGAATCAAGAAGCGGTCATGCAGGAAAGCACGTCAACGAAATTTTGACCATTTTGTTGCTTTTAAACAGGTTTCGTCGCCTTAACGTGAGTGAAAATTTATTGTTATTGAGCATCCTTTCGCATTTCTTTAATTTCGTTCTCTGTATTTGGGAATTTTAGGTTTAAAAGTGAACAGTATCTCGCACGCTGGATTTCTGCATATTTAATTTACGGCGACCACCAGCGCGGTTTGTTTATTAGTTAAGTTTATTCGCTTCGTTCAAATGTTTTTTGGAGTGTTGTTCAGCTACTACAGATCTGCCAAGAAAAGAACTAGATGGCCACTAACTTAACATAGTTGAAATACGACTGATCTCAAAGTAATTGGCTTGTTTTTGTCGTCTTTTTAAATTTACAACTTTCATCTTTCTTTCGCAGCGCCGTGACATTTCGTCACGTGACGAAGAAATTAATTGATTTCTTGTTTCTGGATTGCTTTCGCTCTCTCTGAAATATTCCAAAAAATCGCCAGGAAATTAGGGGTGGCTCACAGGCAATTTCATGCAGGCATCAATGGGTTTATCTTATTTATCTTCTATAACATGAGACTTTCTTAACGTTTTGCACTATATGGTTTTCGATTTATTTTTTATTGCGTGACAATAAAAACGATCTGAAGTTTGCAATGAGTTCAACGCATTGTCGAACGTTGCCAACGCATTAGGAAACATTTTGCTAACGCATTGCAAAATAATAACAGCGCATTGGAAAGCGTTTCCAGTGGGGGTTGAAAAACGTCCAATGCATTTTTGACTTATCTCTTAGGGTAAGTTCATTTAATATGACAAGGGGGGGGGATGAAGATATTGAGGGGGGCTCCAAAAATTTTTATACACTTGAAGGGGGGGGGGGGGTCTGAAAAAATTGTTGGGCTGGGAGAGGGGATCTGAAATTTTTACTACCAAAGGGGGGAAGGGTCTCCTAAAAAATTGAACTACTAGCCAGGGGGGGCTGCTAAAATTTCAAGGTTCGAGTTTCAAAATCTTCATCGCCCCCCTTGTCATATTAAATGAACTTTCCCTTATGCTGGGATTTTGCATATAGGGTCACATACAGACTAACGCATCCCATGGAAGACCTCTTGTTGTATATAATTTTGATGCAACTTTTTTGAAAACAATACTTAAGTAAGCTAAAACCTTCTGTACTGTGATAGCAGTAGTTAGATTAACTGCATTTTTCTTTCAGAAAAAGAAACCATCCTTTACATACGAAATCATTGTAGTTGATGATGGTAGCAAAGATGCGACATCTCAGGTTAGTAAATTGAAGTCCATGAGATATATTAATTCAGTTGCAAGACCGGTTGGGAGGTGTGGTGGCCTTATGGTTAGTGTGCTCGACTTTGGAGTGAGTGGTCCAGTTTCGGACCTTGGCCGGGGACATTGTGTTGTGTTCTTGGGCAAGACACTTTACTCTCACAGTAAAACTCTCCATCCAGGTGTATAAACGGGCAGCAGAAAATGTAATGCTGGGTGATAACCCTATGATGGACAATCATCCCATCCAGGGGGGAGTAGATAATACTCCTAGTGGCTTGATGCTACTCAGCCTAGGAAAAGGTCTGGCTTGATGAGCCACCTTGCTATATACAGACTTAAGCTACCTAAGAGACCGGTTGCAAGTTATATGTGACATACCAGTGAGGGCCGATTGAAATGGATCAAAGAGTTTCTGGACATTTCTAATGATTAAGGACGTTCGCGCCCATTGCTACTGCGCATCTCCAGTGCGCACGCTATTCATTGGCTACGTGCGTGCCACGTCATTTTCAAGCGCGTGCACCGAGTCGAAAACTCAACAAAATATAGAGCTAATGGCCTTTGCGTTAACTTTGTGTGCGAATATTTTTGTTGGATGCTCGGTGACCCCCACTTTTTTTTCGGCAGATCATTTCCTTTTCTGATTCTTTCCATTATACTAAAAAACAAAAAAAATCTGTACATGGGAAGTTTTAATTATTTCTCGTATACTATTCAAATAGGGTCGAATTGGTACATGGATACAGGTGCGCGTAACTAAAAGTTGTATTTTTTTAAGGCTAATTCTAGCTGATTTAATGGAACATGTAGCAAAGATCTATCAAATAGGCCTATATATGCTGTGTTAAACACACATAACTTAGATATGATTCTTCAACTTAAATATATGCCGATAGTAATGAATCCGGGCAGAATCGCCCCAGTGGCTGGAAATCCTAGAAATGCTATGATCTGTGACGCGCCTTATCTTCAAAACGAGTTCGGTGACCCCCGATTTTTTTTATGTTTTTCGTCTAATCTTATCATTTTCTACCTGCAGTCAAAGTTTTAAAAAAATCTGTACGCGAGAAGGTTTTGGGTGCGAACGTCCTTAAGTGGTAATCAAAAGCTGTTTATGTTTGCTTAAGTAACATTTTCCATGTGATGTAGGTGGCTCTCGAATATTCAAAAAAATATGGTGTCCACCAAATGAGAGTGTTGACTTTGAAGGAGAATCGAGGTAAAGGTGGAGCAGTCAGACTGGTAAGATTTCAGCTTCAATTTCTCCTTTGAAAATTGGGCTTTTAACCCTACCCCTGGCTTTTAACCTTCCACGGTTCCAGATAATTTTTCAATGCGAGGTGTCAATAAGGAAAACCAATACATGTCAATTCTCATTGCTCTCACCAAATCATTTCTAAATTTCCATTTAATTTGTTGGGTCATGTAGCTGACATTGTCTGGTTTTGAACCTGGGACAACTCACTTAGGTGGAACACTGTCTTCATTTTCAAGTCCTCAAGTATTAGGGTCTGTGGGATTGTGCCAGCATAATTTTGAGCATAATAATCAGGGCTCGAAATAATTTCCGGAGAGTCTCCGGACACGATGACCGGCCAAATACATTTTAGCTCGGTCACATACCGTTTCTGGCCGGTCAAATTATATACAATAAATACAGGGGCCCATGAACCAAAACTGGCATTATATGTTTCCAAAAATGTTGTTGCTTAGAGCTTATAGCACTTTAAAGCACTCATTGTCAACAACAAAAGTAAATTACAGCAGCAAAATGAAAATAAGGTTATGTGTATTAATGGTACACTGTCTGTAAGAGTAAAGACTAACCCGCCACACGTTAAATATCGTTATCGTACACATTAAATTTGTAAATAAGTAAATGCACAGAAAATGCCTCCAAATATAATGATTTCTGGTGTACGTATCACGGTGTGAGATCTTGATCCTAAAACTCCGCCAGTAATCCATGTTACTCCTCATTACAAGAAAAGAAAAATTTGTATTCATCGAGAAAAGCTTAGTAACCAGGCATTTTAACTCGGGTGTTCAAGAAATATTGTAAAATTGGAAAGTCTGGAAAGGGAACCGATTGGAAAAAAATATATCAACCATAACCAGTCTATTCATTATTTTTAACTTTGCGACCGGAAGTGCGTGAGCCCCGATGTCTATTTTCAATGCCCGAATTGTAAACAACGGCTCTTGTTGCATTTCACCCAAGATTTCAGATCAAAGTTCCGCAAATGACAATACACAGCAACTTGCTACAACTGAAACAACCGAACAGCACGGAAATTTTAATTTATTTCATTTTCAAAACGATCAAATGTGACCGGTCAACATGACCGGCAAGACGAAAGGTTGACCGGTCAACCCCCAAATCAGTTCGGACATTGTCCGTTGACCGGCCGTTATTTCGAGCCCTGATAATATATCTAGAGCATCCTTTTCTTTTTCTCCTTTTCTTTGTTTTTTGCTGCAGTGATTGATCATTTACTGGGCTTGCTTGCGGTCAAAAAACTTATAAGAAAGAGTCATCGAGGTGGCCAATTTTTACCATCGAGCAGCTAGGTGTAGTGGCAGGAAATTTTGCTCCGAGTTTTTCACTTATCTTTTTGAGCATTTTTGTGCATATCTCAGGCTCCATTAGGCCGATCACTCTGATCTAGGCATCATTGTAAAGATCTTTTCCTCCGGCAGAAGTTGAGTATAGATGATGCCAATTTTGGTCAAAAGTGATGATGTCAGAAGTGGAAGAAAGGTCAAGGCTCATCATGGGTGGTTACGGGCGGTACAGGAGTTGATGGGTTAAAGTAGAAATACTAGCTACTCAATATTCTTTCTCATTGTGCACAGGGCATGTTCAGCTCCAGAGGTAGAAGGTTACTCATGGCTGATGCAGATGGAGCAAGTAAATTTTCTGACTTGGCAAGATTAGAGACTGCTTTAGATGATCTGAATGGAAAGAAGGTCAGTTTAATTTACTGCAGATGTTAAATGACTTGCAAGGTGGAACCTGAAGGAAGTTAAGTAAAACTAAGGTTTAATATGTAACTGCAGTTGAACTACTGCTTATGAACACTGTCTCTAATAAGGTGCTTTCCAAGGGGTAAAAGTAACAGGGGCGCAATCCTGAAAACTAGCGACAGGAATTGTGAATCAGTAACAAACAAATCAAATGTGCTGCTAAAATTCAACAACAAGACTAGAACTAGTTGAAGCACTAAAAAGGACAGCGACATTGTCTCCTTTAAACTTTTTGGACTCTTGTAATGAAAATGTTGTTTAAAGGGACATTGTCACGCTATTTGGCAACTTTATAAAAAGCTAGAAGGTGTCTTCGCATCAATTGAATTCCAAAAGTAATGATCTAGTTTTGTTATTAAAGACTATTGGAAGGTACTGAAACTGCTTCCTGTCGCCTGTTGCTGTGGATGGCATAGATGGAAATGGATTGAAACTTGAAAGCA
Source organism: Platygyra sinensis (assembly GCA_019787425.1). Lineage (NCBI taxonomy): Eukaryota > Metazoa > Cnidaria > Anthozoa > Scleractinia > Merulinidae > Platygyra > Platygyra sinensis. The sequence goes on from JAHPZR010056322.1 coordinate 95,895, forward strand.
TTGACCATTTTTTTTGAGTTTTGATGCTATGTGTTCCAAAAATCCTCAAGAAATTTATTGTGGTTAGCCCTCTCTGATAAAATTCATTTGATATCTTCGTCATAGCTTTACAGAAACATTTTGTTTATGATTAAAGCCTCAAAGTAATGATTTAGTACAGAATTGACCTAAAACAGCAAAATCCTTGTGACACTGCTCCTTTAAAGTTAAACTTGTTGTTTTTTTATTCAGGGGCACAAAGCTGTAATAGTTTGTGGTTCAAGGGCCCATCTTCAAGATGAAGCTGTGGCACAAGTAAGGAGAGGTGTACAGTTTTCGAGTGAGCCTGATAAAAATGATGGTTTGGTTAGAGCATAAAATTATTTTCTCAAGTCTACTTGGAAGTGTTTGAAAAAGACTTGATTTTCTCGCAACAAAAGAATTTCTTGTTGACAATCAAAGAGTTACTGAGAGGAAAAAGAAATGTGATGCTGTGAGCTTTAACTTTTGATCAACAAGCATTTACCAGTTGAAACTTCATGTTCAGTCTGAGACAGAGGCGGATCCCGGATTTTTCTTAGGAGGGGGTGCACCTCTAAGGAATGACGTCACTGACCGGTGAGGTAAACAAATTGAATATGAAGAAGAAGGCTTCATCTCGGGGGAGGGGGGGTGCACCCCCTGCACCCTCCCCCTAGATCTGCCCCTGTGAGATGTCTTGTGAAAGATAAAAATAAATACATGGCAGAAAATCAATGCTTGTTAGGATGCCAATGGGTTGCCGGTCTGACATCTCTGCATGAATTCTGCAGTAATTTTGACGAAAAAACCTTTTATTACTCTTAATTTTCACAAGCTGTTGTAATTTCCTTTTCAGCGCTCTCTCTTTAGGAACTTTCTAATGTATGGCTTTCATTTCCTCGTGTGGTTCCTTTGTGTGCGAGGAATCAAAGACACGCAGGTACAGTTCAAGAGATCCGTTACATGCATTTATGGAAGAGTTAGTGCTGTTATTGTAGGGTATATGCGTGTAAAGCAGTAATTTCTTATCCATGACAAAGCAAAATAAACTTGTGCATCAGTGACTTAGAAATTACCAAAACCCTTTACCATTAGGACATGCGGTGCAACAATTGTGGCACACAGGCTCATTTTCAGTTCACTAGCCATATTCTTCAACTTGTGAGAATTCGGGAGAGGATCGCGGGCTCCTTTTTCGATCAGCAGCTGGTAATCGAGACTGTTTTGCTCTCAGACGAGGAAAAACTGGTAAAAGAAACGGATTTTATAGTTTGGCTTTCAGAGTGGATAGCGAAGGCAGGAAAAAGTTTATACTTATGCCAAACATCACGTGTAATCTTCAAAGAGTGAACTTACTTTTGTGGCAGGTGTTGTTCAGTTGTTCCTTAAAATTCCAAAGGAGGGCACTCTGTGCAATACAGCTAAATCTTCACTACAACCTGATTTCAATATATGGACTTATCAAATGTCGTTATCTAAGACCTTTCTTTATATAACATAGCCAGTAGACCAGGTACAAGTTTAATAATTCTTTGACATCACATGCCTGTTTTTTTTTTCAGTGTGGATTTAAGCTTTTCACAAGACCAGCGGCATTGTTGACCTTTTCTGCTCTCCATAATGTACGGGGTGGGGTTGGGGGAAAGGGGGTCATCGTAGACGTAAGGTTACGTAGTCTCTTTGTTGCACATTCGCGATGTAACTTCAAGTGATTAATTTTACACCTATCGCAGAAACATCCAAATGTAAAGCAACAGAGCATTTAAAACAATCGTCGAATGAAAGTAATAATTTGAGACAGTAATATCTAGTCATTTTACACCCATTTCAGTAATTTCTGATCTTCCATTTTTATTTTTTCCCAAACCGTACATTGCCACTTCAAAAAAGTGGTTGACTTAAGAAAGTTAGTAAAAAATAACTTAAGAAGAAAACTATATTGTAATTCTTTTAATTTGCTAGGTATTCACGGCAAAATTGACTCGATTTTAATTTGAGGCCAACTTATCACACAGCTCAACATCGATTTTGATATTGGGTTACTTCGCTTAGTTCTAGAAAATACGCCTGCATATAGCACAAAAAAAACCTCGGTCAGAAAACCTGGGCTAAACGAGATAGGCTCGATTACAAGCTGATGTTCGAGAGAGCCTGTGTTCCACCTCCGGACTAGTCGAGTGTGCGGCGGAAGCCGAGCTTATAAAAGGGAAAGAGCTTTGACAAGAGATTTTCGGCTTGAAACCCTCGTGTGAACTCGTGGTTCGAGAATTCGAACCCAAGATTTCATTAGTCGAGAGCTTTTTTTTATCGTTTGGCCCACGCTTTCTTCAACTCTCGTTAACTCTCAAGTGTTTTCTGTCGACACCACGCCGGAAAAATTTAAAAACGCAGAAATCAACGAACTATTTGGATTTGTGTTTAACGAAAACTGGGCGGAAAATCACATTATCGTTTTCAAAACGTTTTCTGTCCACACGAAAACAAAGAGCGCGCGTCTTCAAATTCCTCCTGTTTGAAGAGCGCTTTCTAAGAGCTTCGTTTTCGTGACGGATTAGTATGGACAGTAGTTCTAACCGTACAAAATAAAGCTGCGTTTGCAAATTTCGCCGGCGAAAGGCGGAGACTGCAAGTTATGACTACAAGAGACCTTTCGTTGCATTCTTCTTCTATTGGGCGCAGTAACAAGAGAGTTGTGCATTGCTCAGAACATGGAAACCAGCATGTGCACAGTTCTCCAGTTCTGGTCACGTTCACGATTAAAAACGATATTTTCGGCATTACTTCAAGGTTTCATTGTATAGTGATAATTTACATATTTTATTGGCTCTTTAGCTTCATTGGTTCGATTCTCCAAGCTCCAACAAGATATCGTAAATTAATGAGAAGCAAGTCTTTACCCATCTGTAACCAACTCCAAAATGGGATCATCTTTGAACCTTAAAAAGAAGACACTGTGATGTAAGAAGAGCAAGTCTTAACTGACGAGATTACATGGCCAAGATCTTGTTTAAAGATCTATAAAGTTATGTTGTGTCCGTCAGGGGCGGGAATAATTTTCTACTGACTGTCACAACTCCAAAACTATACAAGCCAGTGGCGAATCCAGAGCTATGGAGCTCTTCTCCCTTCTGTCATTTCTTCTTTTTTTGCCCATATTAAGGGGGGAGGGGGGGGGGGGCGTGCCCGGCCCCTCCCCTAGATCCGTGCCAGTGCAAGCCACTCTCGACATATTGCAGCAAATGCAAGCAACTATGAATAAAAAGCAATTACAACTCATGCAACCGGAAGCAAGCGCGGGAAAACACGTGACTACGGAAGCGGATAAGGGACAATCCCAAAATATTTTTCAAATAAATCCGAAAAGAAATCTCAAATCCGAAAAAAATATTGCAAATATCAATGTTTTTTGGAAATCATTTTTGAACAATTTATCGAATCTAAAATACTCTTGCAAATCTCAATACAATTATTGGATCCACAAGTATTTTTTTTACTAATCCGAAACTACAGTTTGAAAACCCAAGAATCGTCGTCAAATTCAGAAAAATATTTTAGGAAATTGCAAAAAAAAAACTTTTGTCACGTGATGATACTTGGGCCAGCAGTCAGCCAGCGTCAGAGGTATTCCCCGCTATTGCAATAGGCCTTTTGCAACAAACGATCACATGGTACAAAATCCGCCATGCTGGAGGGCAAGCTGATTATTATTCCCGCACTGGGACATTGAAACAGAGGCCAGTCACGCTTGACTGGTTGACGTCTCTTTGTTTTAAAGTCCCAGTGCGGGGATAATAATGAGCTTGCCCTCCAGCATAGCGGATTTTGTACCATGTGATTGTTTGTTGCAAAAGGCCTATTCAAAAATGGCGGATGAACACGAGAAAATATTTTTTTATGGATTTCACGACGATTCTGGGATTTTCAAACATTTTCGGCTTTGTAAGAAAGTATTTGCGGATCCAATAATTTAATTAAGATTTGCAATAGTTTTTTATCTTCGATAAATTGTTTAATAATTATTCTCCAAAAACAATGCGATTTGAATTTTTGTTTTTCGGATTTTAACAATATTTTCAATTGGTATTGTCCCTTATCGGCTTTCGTACGTAAAAGCCAAGCACGAGAAAACACGTAACGACCAAGCGCGGAAAAAACACGTAACAGTCAAGCACGAGAAAACACGTAACAACCAAGCGCGGAAAAAAACACGTAACAGCCAAGCACGAGAAAACAACACGTAACAACCAAGTGCGGTAAAACACGTAACAACCAGACACGAGAAAACACGTAACAACCAAGCGCTGAAAAATACGTAACAGCCAAGCACGAGAAAACACGTAACAACCACGCGCGTGAAAACACGTAACAGCCAGACGCGGAAAAACACGTAACATCCAAGCGCGGGAAAACACTGGAAAACAAGCGAAAGGAAAGCCTCCATTAGCTTTGAAAGACTAAAAACACACCATGTAGACTGATTAATAGCGCTCAACGATTTGTTGATATATCGACAAATTTATAAAACTTAAGAAAAAGGAATTTATGGCAATTATCTTGAGACAAACCGTCAATCTCTGTCCAGTTAATGGCCACTTCTGCTAGAGTGATCTTTAACTGTTGAGCAATGTATAGCAACTCTACATCAAAGGCCCTGAGAAAAGAAAGGCAGTGCCAAAGAGTTTTCTTTAGTTTAAAGTTTTGGGTTCCTGGATTAGAAATTCTGCCTACAACTTGTATGAATACACATTACCTAACTTGCTTTATGACATTTAAGAAGTCACGTTGACAGAAAAACATATTCCTTCTTTTCTGTCCCTTATTTCCATCCTAAAATTGTAACGATTGTAGACTGTTGATTGTGAAACACTAGACAATTAGTAAAACCGACTTCAAATCTATGTTTTTAAACACTTGATTCTGAAGACTGCTTTGTAGCTTTGTTCGACATTCCGTTGAAAACTCGGAAGACATTAAGTTTTCTCTAATTTCTATCACACTGGTTTTGTCCTGGACAACTTCAACCGATTTTTTGATCCAGAACAGTGGTTGCCCAACCATAACCAGTAATTTCAAGTAGTATTTTGATTTAATAAAATCAACTACATTGATAATGTGAATTGGCCACCGTGAAGAGATTCGAAAGCTGACGTTTCGAGCGTTCGTCTTTCGTCGGAGCGAATCGAGGAATTGTAGGTTGTGTGTGTTTTATATACAGAAAGATGGAGCTACGCTATTGGTTGGTGCATGGTAACTTGAAAAGCAACAGAATAAATTAGTTGAATGAAAAACGTCACGAAGGTGTTCTCGGAATCGGTCGTCTAGTCGCTTCCTGTTTCGTCGATGTATAACTTTTTGCAAAGAGTGCAAGTTATACAGTAGATGACATTGGCTGAGGTACAGGTGAAATAATCAGTGATCTTGATGGATCGCTTGGGTCCCGATATCTTGTCAACGTTGCGAATGAAAGGACATGTTTTGCATCGCGCGCGTGCGCATTTAAAAGTCCCGGGTTGATCACTTGTTTGGAATGCACTTCTGACCAAAAAGTTACCTACGTTTTTGCGGCGCTAGAATGAAATTAATGCAGGTTGCGAGAAGATCCTACCAGTATCGGGATCATTTTGAAGTAATATAAAGTTCTTTAAAATGATGGATTTTACTGCGTCGTTGTGAGGGTGAAATGTGAAGCTGTATAGAAAGATCTTTCTCAGGGCTAGGTTTTCTATAAGTTTTAGGTTTTTAGTTTTTTATTAGATCATTTGTGTTATCCATGTAGTTGTATTGCCCCGCCACGACTAGCTTTCCACTTCATACATTGAACAAAGGGGGTAAGTTTTTAAAGAAACTGTGGTGCTGTGTCGGTGGGGAGTTTTACAAGATAATTTGGTTTTATCAACTGGGTTGATTATGTGAATTGCCTTCCACCGTAAAGAGATTCGTAAACTGACGTTTCGGGAGTTAGCCCTTCGTCGGATCGACTCGAGGAATTGTAGGTTGAGTGTGGTTTAAATCCACTTTATTCTTTATTCTTAGAAGAAAAATGCAAAAGTGAGATAGTTCTCCCCGCAAATAGCTGGAAAGCTAGTCGTGGCGGGGCAATACAACTACATGGATAACACAAATGATCTAATAAAAAACTAAAAACCTAAAACTTATAGAAAACCTAGCCCTGAGAAAGATCTTTCTATACAGCTTCACATTTCACCCTCACAACGACGCAGTAAAATCCATCATTTTAAAGAACTTTATATTACTTCAAAATGATCCCGATACTGGTAGGATCTTCTCGCAACCTGCATTAATTTCATTCTAGCGCCGCAAAAACGTAGGTAACTTTTTGGTCAGAAGTGCATTCCAAACAAGTGATCAACCCGGGACTTTTAAATGCGCACGCGCGCGATGCAAAACATGTCCTTTCATTCGCAACGTTGACAAGATATCGGGACCCAAGCGATCCATCAAGATCACTGATTATTTCACCTGTACCTCAGCCAATGTCATCTACTGTATAACTTGCACTCTTTGCAAAAAGTTATACATCGACGAAACAGGAAGCGACTAGACGACCGATTCCGAGAACACCTTCGTGACGTTTTTCATTCAACTAATTTATTCTGTTGCTTTTCAAGTTACCATGCACCAACCAATAGCGTAGCTCCATCTTTCTGTATATAAAACACACACAACCTACAATTCCTCGATTCGCTCCGACGAAAGACGAACGCTCGAAACGTCAGCTTTCGAATCTCTTCACGGTGGCCAATTCACATTATCAATGTAGTTGATTTTATTAAATCAAAATACTACTTGAAATTACTGGTTATGGTTGGGCAACCACTGTTCTGGATCAAAAAATCGGTTGAAGTTGTCCAGGACAAAACCAGTGTGATAGAAATTAGAGAAAACTTAATGTCTTCCGAGTTTTCAACGGAATGTCGAACAAAGCTACAAAGCAGTCTTCAGAATCAAGTGTTTAAAAACATAGATTTGAAGTCGGTTTTACTAATTGTCTAGTGTTTCACAATCAACAGTCTACAATCGTTACAATTTTAGGATGGAAATAAGGGACAGAAAAGAAGGAATATGTTTTTCTGTCAACGTGACTTCTTAAATGTCATAAAGCAAGTTAGGTAATGTGTATTCATACAAGTTGTAGGCAGAATTTCTAATCCAGGAACCCAAAACTTTAAACTAAAGAAAACTCTTTGGCACTGCCTTTCTTTTCTCAGGGCCTTTGATGTAGAGTTGCTATACATTGCTCAACAGTTAAAGATCACTCTAGCAGAAGTGGCCATTAACTGGACAGAGATTGACGGTTTGTCTCAAGATAATTGCCATAAATTCCTTTTTCTTAAGTTTTATAAATTTGTCGATATATCAACAAATCGTTGAGCGCTATTAATCAGTCTACATGGTGTGTTTTTAGTCTTTCAAAGCTAATGGAGGCTTTCCTTTCGCTTGTTTTCCAGTGTTTTCCCGCGCTTGGATGTTACGTGTTTTTCCGCGTCTGGCTGTTACGTGTTTTCACGCGCGTGGTTGTTACGTGTTTTCTCGTGCTTGGCTGTTACGTATTTTTCAGCGCTTGGTTGTTACGTGTTTTCTCGTGTCTGGTTGTTACGTGTTTTACCGCACTTGGTTGTTACGTGTTGTTTTCTCGTGCTTGGCTGTTACGTGTTTTTTTCCGCGCTTGGTTGTTACGTGTTTTCTCGTGCTTGACTGTTACGTGTTTTTTCCGCGCTTGGTCGTTACGTGTTTTCTCGTGCTTGGCTTTTACGTACGAAAGCCGATAAGGGACAATACCAATTGAAAATATTGTTAAAATCCGAAAAACAAAAATTCAAATCGCATTGTTTTTGGAGAATAATTATTAAACAATTTATCGAAGATAAAAAACTATTGCAAATCTTAATTAAATTATTGGATCCGCAAATACTTTCTTACAAAGCCGAAAATGTTTGAAAATCCCAGAATCGTCGTGAAATCCATAAAAAAATATTTTCTCGTGTTCATCCGCCATTTTTGAATAGGCCTTTTGCAACAAACAATCACATGGTACAAAATCCGCTATGCTGGAGGGCAAGCTCATTATTATCCCCGCACTGGGACTTTAAAACAAAGAGACGTCAACCAGTCAAGCGTGACTGGCCTCTGTTTCAATGTCCCAGTGCGGGAATAATAATCAGCTTGCCCTCCAGCATGGCGGATTTTGTACCATGTGATCGTTTGTTGCAAAAGGCCTATTGCAATAGCGGGGAATACCTCTGACGCTGGCTGACTGCTGGCCCAAGTATCATCACGTGACAAAAGTTTTTTTTTTGCAATTTCCTAAAATATTTTTCTGAATTTGACGACGATTCTTGGGTTTTCAAACTGTAGTTTCGGATTAGTAAAAAAAATACTTGTGGATCCAATAATTGTATTGAGATTTGCAAGAGTATTTTAGATTCGATAAATTGTTCAAAAATGATTTCCAAAAAACATTGATATTTGCAATATTTTTTTCGGATTTGAGATTTCTTTTCGGATTTATTTGAAAAATATTTTGGGATTGTCCCTTATCCGCTTCCGTAGTCACGTGTTTTCCCGCGCTTGCTTCCGGTTGCATGAGTTGTAATTGCTTTTTATTCATAGTTGCTTGCATTTGCTGCAATATGTCGAGAGTGGCTTGCACTGGCACGGATCTAGGGGAGGGGCCGGGCACGCCCCCCCCCCCCTCCCCCCTTAATATGGGCAAAAAAAGAAGAAATGACAGAAGGGAGAAGAGCTCCATAGCTCTGGATTCGCCACTGGCTTGTATAGTTTTGGAGTTGTGACAGTCAGTAGAAAATTATTCCCGCCCCTGACGGACACAACATAACTTTATAGATCTTTAAACAAGATCTTGGCCATGTAATCTCGTCAGTTAAGACTTGCTCTTCTTACATCACAGTGTCTTCTTTTTAAGGTTCAAAGATGATCCCATTTTGGAGTTGGTTACAGATGGGTAAAGACTTGCTTCTCATTAATTTACGATATCTTGTTGGAGCTTGGAGAATCGAACCAATGAAGCTAAAGAGCCAATAAAATATGTAAATTATCACTATACAATGAAACCTTGAAGTAATGCCGAAAATATCGTTTTTAATCGTGAACGTGACCAGAACTGGAGAACTGTGCACATGCTGGTTTCCATGTTCTGAGCAATGCACAACTCTCTTGTTACTGCGCCCAATAGAAGAAGAATGCAACGAAAGGTCTCTTGTAGTCATAACTTGCAGTCTCCGCCTTTCGCCGGCGAAATTTGCAAACGCAGCTTTATTTTGTACGGTTAGAACTACTGTCCATACTAATCCGTCACGAAAACGAAGCTCTTAGAAAGCGCTCTTCAAACAGGAGGAATTTGAAGACGCGCGCTCTTTGTTTTCGTGTGGACAGAAAACGTTTTGAAAACGATAATGTGATTTTCCGCCCAGTTTTCGTTAAACACAAATCCAAATAGTTCGTTGATTTCTGCGTTTTTAAATTTTTCCGGCGTGGTGTCGACAGAAAACACTTGAGAGTTAACGAGAGTTGAAGAAAGCGTGGGCCAAACGATAAAAAAAAGCTCTCGACTAATGAAATCTTGGGTTCGAATTCTCGAACCACGAGTTCACACGAGGGTTTCAAGCCGAAAATCTCTTGTCAAAGCTCTTTCCCTTTTATAAGCTCGGCTTCCGCCGCACACTCGACTAGTCCGGAGGTGGAACACAGGCTCTCTCGAACATCAGCTTGTAATCGAGCCTATCTCGTTTAGCCCAGGTTTTCTGACCGAGGTTTTTTTTGTGCTATATGCAGGCGTATTTTCTAGAACTAAGCGAAGTAACCCAATATCAAAATCGATGTTGAGCTGTGTGATAAGTTGGCCTCAAATTAAAATCGAGTCAATTTTGCCGTGAATACCTAGCAAATTAAAAGAATTACAATATAGTTTTCTTCTTAAGTTATTTTTTACTAACTTTCTTAAGTCAACCACTTTTTTGAAGTGGCAATGTACGGTTTGGGAAAAAATAAAAATGGAAGATCAGAAATTACTGAAATGGGTGTAAAATGACTAGATATTACTGTCTCAAATTATTACTTTCATTCGACGATTGTTTTAAATGCTCTGTTGCTTTACATTTGGATGTTTCTGCGATAGGTGTAAAATTAATCACTTGAAGTTACATCGCGAATGTGCAACAAAGAGACTACGTAACCTTACGTCTACGATGAGCCCCCTTTCCCCCAACCCCCACCCCGTACATTATGGAGAGTTATCGGTAAACAGGCTTACTGTTGCGCTATTTCGGGCTCGCCAACCTGGCGCACCACAGCGCTAGTAACGCCCGGGTCAGGAACCTTTCTCGATAATGGAGAAGGTAGCACGATATAATCCTGCTCTATGTACGTCTGCAGTCTACTCATTTCACCCTCACTCCGCATTTTACTGGGCTCTGAGTTTTCTCTGCCTTTTTTACTGACCGCTTTTGAAAATTGCTGCCTTCCCAACAAACGTTACGCCAGTGGACTCACGACCGCATCTAGATGTAATCTTTAGGCTTTTTGTACATTATGCTTTTATTTGCCCACTAAAACGCTCCACTTTAGTGCCATATGCATTTTCCCACTAAAATGCCCGGTCTCTCTCCTCCCCCCCCCCCCCCCCAATAAAATGTCCACTGAAATGCTCGATACTGTTTTTTTTGATATTGTTATTCTATTATTTTTTATTACTCTTCCGTCATACTGGGCCCCAGTGCGAAAGCTTACCGCGCGTTTTATCGTGTGGGAATGCATATAAAAGACCGCTCTGAATTTGTCCTGATCACATTTTTATCTTCAGCTGATAAACAGCGGCCATGTTGACAGTTCTGAGGCAGACAGACAAAAAGCGCGGTAAGCTTTCTTTTGAAGATTTATTTAACACGTGATTGGTTTGAAACAAACTCGCGGCATTTACTCTGAAGGCGGCAAAAAAACATTCGTGGGTATCGCGGTCTACTGGGAAGAGTAGTAACGTTTTAAACAGCTCGGGGTACTTAAAAAAAACGTACTCGTAGATAACTCAACATCGAGATAATGGCTCTGTCAACATATATAATAGTTTTAAACCAAAATATAATTCTCTCTTTTTCGTTTGATTTGACTACCGCTGACGTCTCCTCAGTCTCCACTCGGCGTCCCATCCGGCTGTATAACGGCATGTAAAATTTTTTCAAGTTCCATCTAAGTCTTAATTCTATTTTCTGTTCGTGGAAAAAAAAATTCGGGGAAAATGCCACTAAAACGCTCGAATAACGCTTAATGCTTTCGCCTCACTGAAAATGCTCGGAAAAAATGGTTGCATAATGTACAAAAGCCTATAGCAATCTTTATTGGAGTCCTGTGTCAAACCAAAATCACCCCAAAAATGCTACAAATCCACATGATAAATTGCATTACTCTTAATCCCAGGCACACCTCATTCTGGTATCTCACGATTAAAAGGGAAATACTGCCGGTTTTTAAGCCCGAAATCTGCGAAATAACATGCTCTGATATGACAACCTAAACAGTCTAAACACATGTCATGGAACAATCACCAGCGGAAGAGAACCAGAGTATATGTTAATTTGAAAAGTAAACCAAAATGGCAACTGAAACCAATCAATTTGGATGCGTGTATATACGGTGATCGTTCCACTTCAAAAAAGCCAATCCTTTGCACCGGTAAATTGCCTTTTGGGAATAGAAGCGTTTTAAAAGTATTCAATCGCTCTATAAATGTAAACAGTTCATTTTATCTCTTAATTCTGATTACAAATTACCATGTTCTTAGATAACATAAATTAATCCCTTTGTATCAGATATTGGCCCGTGTTTCTAAACTTGCCGCTGTTGAAATCGTTCTCAACTTTGTGGCGCCATCGCCACAGTGAGCTGCTAAGGTTTTTTTTGTTCTTCTTGATCTTTGATTGAATAAACGAACCATGTGAAATTTCCGATAGCGCAATGGCGATGATGGTTAAGAATTTGCGGCAAACATCCTTCAGTTGTTATTCTATTAGCTTTACTTTGAAAAGTCGGATACCGCACCGGAAGTAATTGTATGAGAGTGCACCTCAGCTTCCGCTTCCACTCTTACGAACATTCTTTTGGTGAATTTCATGAATGAAACTTTTTTGTGTATTCTCGAGTGTCTTGAGTGCTGCAAAACCTGTATGGCAAAGAAATGAATGAAGTAACGTACCTAATTACACGATTCAGAATCACTACTTGCGAAACAAAAGAAACTGCCGCTCGGGTACTGCCGTGATTCGTGTCGGGACGGGGATAACTTCAAATTCCTTTGCGGGAGGGTGAAAAATGACTTTAGCTCTTCTTAGTCTAGGGCACACCTTAAAAAATGAGCCACGCCTTTGAAGGGATAAAATGGCTATTTTTCTTTCAATTCTGAATTTAGGATGGTAAATGCAAGAAAAACTCCGAAAGAAAATGTAATTTTTGGTATTTACACAAAGACACGTCTGTTACCTCCCCTCCCATCCAAAATGTTACCATTCTGTTGTCAGTTTGTCACGGTGTCAGACACTCAGACAGGATGTCGCCAGTAGAGTGACGTCACATCACCTCAAGCCTGCCTCTCAGAAGGAAGGACACAGTTTGACTGGGAGAGAACAATTGTTTACGAATTTCGCTTACAGTTGTGTTGCTCTCGGTGGTGTTTACGCGCTCTCTCGCGAACTGTACACGAGAACAAATCCCAAGCCCAACATTTGCCGCCAATTTGGCGGGATTGTTTATTCAGCAAACGCGACGACACAGAGGCGCCGTCGAAACATTCGATAGTTCGAAGCGTGAGGTTTATCCACTTGTGCATGCTGCATGTTTCGGTGGTAAAAACTCTTCTAACTGCCGCGCTAAGACATAATTTACGAGTTGTTTTCATCGATTATCTAAACGCCAGCGTGTGTCAAAGTCGAAGCAGACAACCAAACAGGCGCGCTAACAAGGGAAATCTGACAAACCGGGCTCCAAGATGACGACCATGGCTTCGTTGTTTTCCTTTACCCCTCCCGCCGTGAAAAGACTACTTGGCTGGAAGCAGGGCGACGAGGAAGAAAAGTGGGCTGAAAAGGCTATTGAGTCTTTAGTCAAGAAGCTTAAGAAGAAGAAAAGGTGCTCTCGAAGAGCTAGAAAAAAGCGCTTTCCAACCCCGGCCAGCCTTCCAAATGCGTTACGATTACTCGAAGTTTAGACGGGCGCCTTCAGGTCTCTCACAGAAAAGGTTTGCCACATGTAATATACTGCCGCGTTTGGCGATGGCCTGATCTTCAAAGCCACCACGAGTTAAAGCCATTGGATTGTTGCGAGTATGCCTTTGGGCTAAAACAGAAAGAAGTCTGTATAAATCCTTACCACTACCGACGAGTGGAAAGCCCCGGTAAGTAGTAAAGTCGAGAAGACAGGCTTAGCGATTAGAAATGAAAGTCCCTCAAAGAACTAAATGTACTTAAGTGTCTAGCGATTTATACGCCATTTATTTTCTTTGTGCCATTCTTCTTTAACTTTGAACATAATTAGCTGGTTTAGACAGATGAACTTGTTTGTATACTCCGTTTAGAGAATAGCGAGGCTGCTTAGAGAAACCTCGACCTTTTTGGCACAATGGAAGAATATAAAACTCAATATGTTTTTCCATTCTTCTCTTCTCTTGTTAGTATTACCACCAGTTTTGGTTCCGCGACAAAGCGAATATCCGAGGCCTCCACCACCACTGCCGTCGCCATTTCGAAGCGTCGACGATCCTCCTATGCCATATAATGCTTCTTTTCCGTTCAATCGGCAGAATCAGCTGGATCATAGCCCAAAACAGCTTTGACATGCCAGGTGACGAAACACGATTATTTATTTCAACTCTGTCTCCCTCAGATAAGCCGTATCTGAATTTATTTTTCTACAGTTACAATTTTAAACGCAGCATTTTGTTTATTGAGCATTTTTCTCATAGAAAACGGCATATTTTCGAGGTTGTTTAGTATTGCATGTACTTTGGTCGCGTATCTTTGTATTACACCAAACTGAAGTCAAAACACATGGTTTCGGTAAAAGGCGATATTAGGGGTTATA
>JAHPZR010056322.1:117500-120000 GCA_019787425.1 Platygyra sinensis
AACCCTGCAAATTGTGTAGTCAGAAGATTTTTGCCAACAACATTTCCAAGTAGCTAGTAACATTGTTTGGAACTATTGAAAACTGTGCGCTTCTACTAATAGTCGTCTTCGCAGCCGCTCGGGCCGGAGTCACGTAACGTGGAGACGCGGAGCGTTGCGTCACTCCGGCCCAAGCGGCTGCGAAGGAGCCTATTCTACTAATGGCTTCTTTTACATTTATGCTGCATAAACAATAGCTGCTTTCGTTTAGGAGGCAATAACTGTATTATAGCAAATCTTTTAAAAGACAGTTTCGGTACTTTGTCATTTGTGACTTCCACTATTTGTTTCTCTCTCTCTCTCTCTTAGTTGCAGTGGTGGATCTAGGGGAGGGGCCCGGGGGAGCTTGCCCCACTCTTATTTTGGGTTAAAAAATAGAAATGGCAGAAGGGAGAAAAGCCAGCAGGTCAAGTACATCAACCCCCGCCCCCCTTAGCTGAAGGTCTGGATCCGTCACTGAGTTGTCATTAACAGTATTATTAGAAAGTTGCGCAGTCATTCTTTGACAAACAGCTACGAAGATGGCTGCAAATTTGTCATTTGAGAAGCCTGTAACTTGCTTTTCTTTACTTGTGTCCGCTGTTTTCTGTCAGTTACGTTCTGTTGATGTAGGGCTTATACCCAGTGACTGATGCAAGCCGCGAGCATTTCGTTCACTTCTGCTAATTGATCAATATTTTTTGTCATTGGTGGTCCTTAGTTCACAATAAAATGTTCATAACCATGTCTCTTTTACATGGTTGCCACAGGTCAGGAAATAGTCAGGGGAAAAAAAAAATTTTCAAGGTCAGGGAAAAGTCAGGGAATTTCACTTTGAGTCAGGGAAAATTTACATCTTTGAAAAAAGTCAGGGAAAAGTGAAATTTTAAGAGTACTAATTTATTTACTGCCGTCTCAGTGGTGTTTTTTGTATGGTCAAGAATGCGAGCTGTCAATGTCAAGGTGAGTAACACAAGAATTTCATTCTCATATGTAGCCATTGTTACGTTAAGGAACTATCAATTCATCCCGGGGGGGGGTACTCCCTTTTTGCCCCCGCAGGGTTTTTGGCCCCAGAGGGCCAAAAACCCGAGGAGGCACCTTAGGACTCCCCGCGTAATAGAGAGAGAAGAAGAGAGAATGTAGGTATTTCCGGTATATAGCCGCAAAAAATCTCGATTTGGTCGCTTGCACGCCCGCAAGGTATCGACGTTTTTCCCGCAAACGCTCATGGGAGGCCAGCAAAGGGACACGGGCGCGAGGACTTGCGGGATCGGCGTCTTTGCCACGAGCTTTGCACTTGGTTTAGATCTCGAGTTTAAGCGTCCCTGAAAAGCGTTTGTATTTGCCCGCCTCCATTACTATTTCAGCGCGATCAAATAAGTTCGCTTCGAAATGGCCGAGATTATGATCTAAAACAAATTGAAAACGCTTTCAGAGATCCTGAAGATGGATTTTGGGGGAAAAACAGTTCAGAGAGTCCTGAAGTATACTAGATCGAAATTCGAGGCCAGTGTGGTTCATTTGCGACTAAATAGCTAAATCAGTACAGTACCTTCCGATCGTCAGAATTGCCCCTTTTGTATGGTACGATCGGAGGATCTTTTAATGTTTCGCTAAGCACTAATCTTGTGTTTTCAGGGAGACATTTCGTCAGAGTAAAACCGTTAGAGGTCCTATTTCTGTGTGGCTTCCGCTGCCGTATCCGCTTGTAATTTGCAGAGTTTGACACCTCTGTTTTTTTGCCAGTTTTTTACTCTTGATATTGCAAGATATGTTTTAGGTTCTCTCCAATGTTAGCTCTGGTGGAATAAAGTTTGAAATATTCCTTTGGCATCTCGTTTATTTGGATGGCTTATTTTCACTGAGTAATCTTACGGCAGGGATCCAAATGTAAATGTTTTGCGGCGTTTTCATTGAGGACAAAAAGCTTGACTCTAATTTGCATTTATGGCGACTGTAACGCGATACTTTTGTTTACATTTCACCTCTGTTGTGCTTTCGAGATACGTTTGCTCGTACACTCTTTTCTTTTCTAAGGATGTCATTTTTCCGGCCCAGACTGAATATTCTTATTTTTCTGCCGATTTTAGGCTGAAAATATTCTTGTATAATTCTTACATTATAGCTTATGGCATTTTGGTTTTATTGCCCCCGCAGCGTTTTTGACCCCAGAGGGCCAAAAACCCGAGGAGGCACCTTAGGACTCCCCGCGTAATAGAGAGAGAAGAAGAGAGAATGTAGGTATTTCCGGTATATAGCCGCAAAAAATCTCGATTTGATCGCTTGCGCGCCCGCAAGGTATCGACGTTTTTCCTGCAAATGCTCATGGGAGGCCAGCAAAGGGACACGGGCGCGAGGACTTGCGGGATCGGCGTCTTTGCCATGAGCTTTGTCCTTGGTTTTATAGATCTCGAGTTCAAGCGTCCCTGAAAAGCGTTTGTATTTGCCGGCCTCCATTACTATTTCAGCGCGATCAAAT
>JAHPZR010056322.1:125000-128292 GCA_019787425.1 Platygyra sinensis
ATAGAACTTAATCTTCCAAATATCCCACATGTGATTTGTATCCAACTGGGTGCTTTTTTCATAACAACAGGAATATTAATTATTCGGCGGCAATGATGTAATGACAATAATATCTACCTAAATATCGATATTCATACGGTATTTAGGCCTACATTCAACGGAACAATAGATAACGTTTTTATTAGGTATTAAACAAGCTTTTCATTTCTTCCCAAACATTTATTACACGTTTACACGGCAATATCCACCGCTTGGAGGTCAACTGTGTCGTACATCTACCTACAGGAGGTACTTTCGCAAACATTTATACAAGGTACATTTCGTACATTTTGTACTTGCAAAACAGATCATCGCTATTTTTCTATAAACTAACAATATCTGATATAGTTTCAAGGTTTTACCCTTCTTCCAACACCGTGATTATATTAGTAACCTAGCAGGAGCCACCTACTGGAGATCAACCGTTTCGCACATCTACCTACGGGAGGTACTGCTCCAAACATTTTTATAGGATACGGTTAATATATTTACTACCTGAAAACACGGATAACCTGCAAATCCTTTTAAACTAGCTATATCTGATGTTATTCACAGCGTTTAACCTGAGC
The DNA here is from genome assembly GCA_019787425.1 of Platygyra sinensis. Classification (NCBI taxonomy): domain Eukaryota; kingdom Metazoa; phylum Cnidaria; class Anthozoa; order Scleractinia; family Merulinidae; genus Platygyra; species Platygyra sinensis. Next base: position 125,609 of record JAHPZR010056322.1, read on the forward strand.
TTAATTACATTACGACCATTTAAGAGCGTGTCCGTGTAAGAACCGACCACTCAAATTTTCGTGGAAAATGGATTGCCTTCATTTTTTCTACACAAGTCAAACAACATATGCAATGAACGAAAATGCCCTTTATTTCGATAGATTCGCTTTTTTAATTTTTTGAGGAATTTTTTTTGGCAGGCACCCCGAAAACCACAAAAACCGGAAATTAAAACCCCAAAAATTGGGGGTTACGTTATGCTTGCTCAAACTTTGCACATTTGATAAAACGACCTAATTCTTTCAGCATTACTGCATAATTCTTTCTTCTTTCCACACAACTAAAAACTATCTGCTTATCTTAAACGCAAGCAAAGTTATGACGTCTTAACGTGATCCGCTTAAAGACGTCTTTGCCATCTTTGCTGACATAGCCTCCAAACAAACAGATTTTTTTCAAAAGTGGGACCTCTTCATGAATGATGACTGTTATCAGCGTAATGTACTAGGCCTAAGCTACAATTATCTGTATTAAAAGTTGTGGGCACTCATAATTTTGATACGCAAAAAATTCGATAAAGTAGCGGAAATTTCAACAATTTGTGTGGAAATGACGAATCTCATCCGTTGACTAAAATGCGGTTTTGAGTTTCTCAGCGAACTTTTTGACATTACCTGATTAGATTTATTGAGTTTTAACGCTTGGAGAACTCGATGAGACTTATTTTACGCCAAAATATCGAGAAATCTCTCAAGCCTCACGTTTCTTTTGACTGACCACTACCGATCGTCATCACGACCGTTCCGTCACGCATCACGCATTCTTGATTGAAGAAGGCGTTGATTTAAAATGTCTTATCCCCATAGAAATGAGCAGCCTTTTATGATTATTTCATACTTTTTCAACACCTTTTCCTTTTATTTTCTTGTTTCTTTTTATAAGATTGCTGTAATATTAATTTTAGTTGAGTCATCGCCGAAGCCGGTAGTGTAGACAGTTGGGGTCAATGTCAACAACATTCGTTCGCTAACTCACATTTGACCGTTCGCGAATTCGGGAGACTCTTTTCCGCTAATAATTAAAGTTGCTAATCAGGAGAGCTCATAGAGAGATTTTTACCCTAACTGATATCCGAAATGGACCTTTTTACGGATACCATGCCTTTCCGATGCTTCTAATTAAACAACAAATATGCCTAAGACACCGCTTGATTTGATGCCGAGTAAATCGAGTAACATGATACTGTGTGCGAAGTCTCACCAAGACAAGTATTCGTATCAGACTCATAAAAGTATAGCATCCCAGTCTTGCCAATTTTTAAAAAAATATAGGGCATACTAGATTAAGACAGAGTTTCCTCTTCATAGTATTCTTAGAGAAACCAATTTTGACACCTGAATAACCCGGACACGCAGTTTTGTGCAATTCGCAAACGATTTCCCTGGAAGCTAGCAGAGCATTGCACAGCTAAATCGACTACTTTTAATAATTTTTAAATATTTTTTAACTTCCACACAGTCGTTTTGCTTTCCTATCAAAGTTTTACAAGGGGGAAATATAACCAAGTATCAGGCACATCCACGTGCTATTGTCTAAAATGGGGCTCGCGGCATTGCCTTTTTGGTTTGATGTTTAGGGAAATATCAATTTTATTGCTTCATTACTCTGGTAATAAAAGTCATTCTTAACATGCAGTGATTCAAGGTTTAAGCTAGGGTTGTGCGAGTGACCGTCCAGTAGCAAATGTGGGGCCACATGACCTATTCCACTAGGGGGTCTGGGGGTTTCATGCCCCCGAAAACATTTTGCAAAATTGAAGCAATTTTTGGTGCGTTTCCCACGATTTTCAGTCGAAACATTTATAAAATGTATCGTTTGGACTTGAACAATGATAATGCGTCGTTTACTTAGCTAGCCAATAACCTAAAATAGATTGAAACAGCCCATACTAAACACAAATTCGTGTTAACACCTCCTTGAGTGTCTGCCGGATTACGACGTTTCTTGGCGGTCATCTTAGGAGAAGTGTATAGGTGTACACCTCTGTAGCCACAATCGTCATTTATAAATGTCAGTTGTGAAATCACTCCTATATTTCGAGGCTTTTAAAACACGGTATGTGGGCTGTTTGTAGCGTACGTTTTTTCAGAATCACTTTTAAGCCATGGTTATCCACAAGAGTTTTGAGGCGCCACGCACCTCTCGTAAGGTTTAACAGGATTGGCCGAGAAAACAATAGAATAAACAACAGAAACAATGGCCCTAGTCCTAAAAACAATAGAGGTGGATGAGTCCGGGAGCAAATAAAATTAGAGGTTCCGAAGAGGTGCGTGACTACTGAGAGTTTTTCTGCAAGGGTGTTTGGCTATCAGTGTCCAAGGTGAGGTTGCTACACACGAAATGTATCAGACTTGAAAGGGAAAATGTCCGTTTTCTTTATCGTAGAGAATTCCACCAGGACCAAGAAATTAAAGTGGCTGCCAAAGCCGTTTAAGGCCTGGGTCAGGAATGTAAAGTAGAATTATGGTTGGGCAGCTATATCTCTTGTTCTATTTGTTTTAACAAGCTGAACTTTTCCCTGATTATAAAGCTCGACGTCCTGCCTTGCCGTAACATATTATTATTCTGAACACGTGACATGCTACGTAATCATTTTGTTAAAATTTGGTAAATCGGCGAATTGGTGGCGAATCTTTATCATATT
>JAHPZR010056348.1:0-12946 GCA_019787425.1 Platygyra sinensis
GGTAATGGAAGTACTATTCTTCCTTAATACATGTTCAACCCACCTCCAACACCACGTCTTCAGAATTCTTCTCATGTCGTCCTGGTTTATCTGTTGTAGAAGGTCCTTATTTGAGATGGAACTGGGCCAGAAAACGCAAAGGATTCTACGCAGGGAGGTTGTGTGAGCTGGATAATTTGTACAGGTCTTGTTTTGCCATCCTCCAGCACTCGGAACCATAAAGTAGTGTAGACAATACACAACTTCTGTAGATCTTCACTCAGTTTCTGTGCTGTACTGACTCAACTTCCGCACCCGTTTCAGTCTTTAAAAAAGTTGATCTTGCTTTACTGAGTCGGTTGCGGATGTTATCGCTGGCACCTCCGTTTTAGCAGATGGCACTTCCAAGACAGTTAAAGGTGTCTCCAATTTTGGGTTTGTTCTGTTGCCAACATACATAGCCTTCGATTTATCACATTCAATAAATTGCCAAACAAACCTGCTACCCATAAAAGTTAAGCCTGTTCGTTTTCTCCTGGATGTGCTGGGATATGTAAGATAAAAGAGCTACATCGTCGGCTTAGTCAAGGTCCTCAGTTCTAGAGAGCAGTGTCTACCGGATTCCCCTGGTCTGCTCCCCGTGATATGATGCATGACCCAGTCAACTGCAAGATTGAAAAGTAGAGCTGACATCACACAGCCTTGACGTACCCCGGACATAACTTCAAAGCAGACGTCACTATTACCGACGCTACAGGGGAAATTGCTATAAAACAGCTGGATGTTGGATATGCTGATGTTGCCCGACCCAGTCGGCCTGATAATGATTTGCCCGTAGCCTACGTGCCAGACCAGGAAAATGAGTTGCCGTCAAGACCGTTAACTGCCTTTTTTACCCCCCGATACCGTGTGCCTGCACATGAAGTTTTTGATGCTTTGAAAGATGCTGGAGTAAACAGTTCTGACATTTCTTGTGTTCAACGCCAATCGTCCGGAGAGATCGTCCTTACGTTCAGATGTGCTCAGTTTAAAGAAAACTTTCTTCAGAAAAATGTTATCAAGCTCCGCGACCAGCCTTTTGCCGTTCAAGATGTTGACCGACCGCTCACGTATCTTCAAGTTTTTGACGCCCCGCACGAAATGCCAGATCCAACTATCATCAATCGTCTTTCTAAATATTGTGATGTCCTCAGTTCCCGCCGTGGCTATTTCCGGTGTATGCTAACGAAAGTTTTGCGAAAGTCAATGAAGTTGATGTAGAGACTATGTTGCCATTCTGAGCATTGATCGATAATGTTCCTAATATCAAATATCTGGTCGGTGCATCCTTTGCCCTTTCTAAATCCTGGCGGAACTGCTTCTTCTGACAACATACTCACGACTCACCTTCAATTGAATAAAATGAACAGCTTTAATCAGACTAACATAAGTTCACAAAGTCGCTCGCAGCCATGTGCTTCTTTTCTTTCGTTCATCCCATAATGTTTTTGAACAGTTCCCAGCCCCCATGGGCTATGCGAGTTAGGGATGCCTGACTAATCTTACGATTCGACATAAGAAACAAACCAATGCAGCTTAACTTAACATAATCTTGACAATCCCGCTTGTTCGTACCTAAAGGTCTGGTCGACTGCTGATGTTATGCATGGAATGACGATCTTACAAAAGATTTTGCTTGGAATAGACAGCAGTGTAAGTTATTCCTCTCCAGTTACTGCAGTCAGAGAGAGCATCCTACTTGGGTATTTTGATTATGACCTTGAGGAACCTTCTCCTCTTCCCATATCTCAGTGAAGAGTGGAAGACAGATGTCTGCTGTTTAATTTGGATCTGCTAGCTCTGCGTTGAGATTGTCCAAACCAGGTGCTTTTCCATTCTTCAGTGCAGTAATAGTCCTACATAGATTGTGAGTTAGTATTGACGTCTACGTCTGTCGCCCTTTGAAGTGTTCAGCCCATCTAGCATGCTGATCTTTATTTGACGTTAGCTGCTGTCCTTGCTTGTCCTTTATCAATCTTCTTCCACTTGTAGCGTTGGCGGTAAGGTATAGAGTACCTTGTTGATTATCTGCCGCTGCCTTCTCAGCTGTACTAGCAAGTTTGTCCAGGTGGTTTCACTTGTCCTTTCCTACTAACCTTTTCACTTTGGTGTTGATCTTTTGTTATTGTACCTTCAGACTCTCTTTAACCCTTTGTGACTTTGCGAGAGTTTTCTTTATGCATGTGCCTCTCCACTCTTCAATCATAGTCCATGTCCTAGGAGTTATCCACACCTTTCGCTGCCTGTTTCTAAAAACCAATGGTCTTATTTCTGCACTCCGTATACAGACTCACTACATTTTCCACTGCTTGTCTATGTCAACCTCTATGTCTTCCTGTGCAAACGTGATGATGATGGATAGAATGCGCGTGCAAACGAAAAAAAAATTAACCCTTGACTCCTGTGCCGGCCGTAACCGCCCATGACGAGCATTGGCCTTTGTTCCACTTCTGAAGTCATCACTTGATCAAAATTGCCATCATTTATACTCAAGTTCTGCAGGAGGAAAAGATCTTTTTAATGATACCCAGATCAGAGTGATTAGCTTAATGGAGCCTAAGATATCCACGAAAATGCTCAGAAATTTCACTGAAAATCGCACAGCAAATTTTCTGCAACCCTTAGCTACTCGGCCATGCTAAGAATTATGAATGTTGTGCCGCGTAGCACTGGGAACACAAATAGTGGAACCAGAGAATTAACTCTGAAGTGTAAATTATAGTGCTACTTAAACCCATGAATAAACCCACTGGGCGTTAGCCCTAGTAAAGGGAAACATGGAACCACACGAGGCAAAGAAAAACTCTTTTGACCTCGGTGGGAATCGAACCCACGACCTCCAGAATAGATCTACCGTTACTTTGCCGACTGAGCTACAAGGTCGCACAGAGAAAGTCGGGGACGATTTAGATGGTGAATCGCGGCGAAGAGAAAGTAAGGGTACATATGAATGTTGTGCCGCGTAGCACTGGGAACACAAATAGTGGAACCAGAGAATTAACTCTGAAGTGTAAATTATAGTGCTTCTTAAACCCATGAATAACCCACTGGGCGTTAGCCCTAGTAAAGGGAAACAGGGAACCACACGAGGCAAAGAAAAACTCTTTTGACCTCGGTGGGAATCGAACCCACGACCTCCGGAATAGATCTACCGTTACTCTGCCGACTGAGCTACAAGGTCGCACAGAGAAAGTCGGGGACAATTTAGATGGTGAATCGCGGCGAAGAGAAAGTAATTCTTAAGAAAGAAATTAATTCTTTCTCTGTGCGACCTTGTAGCTCAGTCGGCAGAGTAACGGTAGATCTATTTCGGAGGTCGTGGGTTCGATTCCTACCGAGGTCAAAAGAGTTTTTCTTTGCCTCGTGTGGTTCCCTGTTTCCCTTTACTAGGGCTAACGCCCAGTGGGTTTATTCATGGGTTTAAGTAGCATGCTAAGAATTTCCTGTCTCGATGATGCTTTGTCAGAACGTTTTAAACTAAAGCAAGCCCAGTAGAAGGTGAATCACTGCTGCAAAAAGAAAAGAAGAGGAGAAAAAGGAAGGACGGCAAAAAAAGTTAAAAAGCCGAAAAGCCTTAAGTCTTGGTCTTTTTTAGTACATTGGAGCTAATTTGGCTCACATCCAGGCGGTAAATCTCCAAATTGTTTAAAATAGGCGTTTTTGCCGAAAAGCTCAGGCAATGGATAAAAGAATTAAGTGCAGCAACACGGTGGTAACATCTGGCTCCTGTGTGAGTTTTACTATTTAAGCGCTATTTTGAGTTCTCAGTTCTTCAATAAAGTTAATAACAACGTTCTCTACTCTGGCGGGGATTTGCCCTGGTCTATATTCTTTATTCTCCAGTATCGGCGCGAATTGGTCGATTGGGTCACTGCATGATCTAGGGTTTGTCATTGCCCTGGTGACTTTGACCAATCCTACTTGTCCATTTTAATCCGGGTGTACGTCGACAACCCGGGCCATGTTCCAGTCGTTTCTTGGCGCTCGATTATCTACGTTCCGAACTAGGTCTCCCTTTCGAAGTCTTTTCTAGGGCGGTTCAGTTTCACTATTCGTTGTGGATTTTGGATGTACTATTTTCTCCATGTAGACGAAAAACATTCCAAAGAAACTGCACACGTTTTCCATCATTGATGGAGGTACAAATCGGCTTTCTGAGAGAGTTTCCTGGAGAAGGCATGACGACCCTTGTCTTCGTAGCCGGTAAGTGATCTGGTGTGACTGGATCCAGATCCTCGGGATCGCTTGACGGGACAGTAAGAGGCCGACTGTTGATGATTCGTTTTAGTTAACAGGGTTTTAAAGTACTCATTGTCTCGGGTATGGCCGTGTTCTAGCATCAATGCAGATAAAGCCGATCTGACAGACCATATCTGGCGCTCCCAAACGCCACCCATATGGGACGCAGCTGGAGGATTTGGTTTCCATTGGATAATACAATCAGCATTGAAGACTCCCCGGTTTTGGATTGCACTGTGGTTCAGCTCATCTAGAGCTTTCTTTAGTTCTTTCTCTGCTCACACGATGTTGGTGCCTGGTCTGATTACACGTACTGGCCCTCTCCTTGCTATGAATCGTCGTAGGGCGTTTATGAAGAAATCTTTATCCAATGAGTCGACCGTTTCGATGTACACCGCTTGGATAGCGGGACACTTTAACAGTACTCCATAGCGATTAACATTTTTCAGTCCTTGCTTGATGCAAAATTGATTAAACTAGTCAATGCCACTGTACGTGAGGATAGGAGAGAGTGTTATTGGCTCCTTAGGAAGGTCAGTCATCTTGTTGTCATCTGTCGTTCCACGAAGACGACGACACACTACGCACAAGAAATGTCTCGCAACAGAATTGGCGTTAGTATCTAGTATTCACTTCTTATTTCGTTCAGGGTAATGCCCCTGCTAGCATGGGCTACCTTCTTATGGGCGTCGAGGACTATGAGGTCCACGTTAAAAACTTTATTCTGGAGGATCACAGGATGGTTAAAGCCTTCTGAAAACTTTTGTGACCTGCTTAGCCTTCCGCCAACACAAAAGAATCCGTCACGGTCCAGGAAAGGATCAGGGCGATACAAGGCACTAGATTTCTTAATTTCGGACTTCATTGCCTTTGCAAATTGGCGGTCACTCTGACAATCTGCTCGTTAAACTTTCTATAGAGCTTTTATTTCTTTGGGAAATGAACCACTTTGTACTAGTTTCAGAATGGTCTTCTCTGCTCTATCCACTTCTTCTACTCTCAGGGGCTTGTGTTTCACCTTTGCTGCACCTCCCACTTCATGAGCTCCATCCTTGGGTAGCAATGCCCTTTCGTCCGAGTTTCATTTCAGGCGGAGAATCCAGGCAATGGACTTTTTCATGCGGTGCCACTCAGAGAAGCGTGTGAGCTTCTTTAAAATGTCTGCGTTCCCTTGAACACACTTATGTCTAAGATTGAACGCAAGTATTGTTTACTTATTTCTTCATATATGACGGGGTTATTTGACATTTTCTTATTACTTCATATTTGACAGGGGAAGTTGAGGCCATTCGCTTTCAGGTAGCTATAGGACATTTGGACTTGTAATCCAACGAGGCTGTTTGGATAGCTCATGCCTCTCAAACCACGTGACGAGTCATCAGCCGGATTAATGTCGATCCCAAAGTACGAACACTGGTTAGGATTCATGCCTGTCTTATTGTTCGCACGCGATTTTACATCAAAAATGTTTTTTTCTTTGTGCATTCTGCAATGGATGTAGGCCATGCCTAAACATGCTTGAGACTATGGTTTTCTCGAGACGATTGTACCAAGGTTTACAGGCTTAAGACGTCGCTCCATCCATTTCTTTCGAAAATGAATGCAATTGTTACCTCTGGAAATAGTAGTTTAATGTACTGTATATAATATACGATTTTATTTGTTTAATTAATTTTTTCTCGGAGAAATTAGCTATACAGCTACTCTTGTAAATCCGAGGTTAGGTAAAGAAAAAATAAAATCCATAGAGAAAAGCTCCAGGGCAAGCATCAGGCTTTTCCAATTCTCCCAACGTACACGGCACTTCTCGCCAATCCTTTCTTAGTATTCATAATTTCTGCTATTCTGTTTACATTTTCAAACCATGCTCATGCTTTCCTGAAAACCAATTTGCATATTGATAGAATTCCGAATCTAAATTAAGGTTCAATCATACTCTCACTCATCCACTCACTAGTTTCGGTCTCAAAAGCCCGAAGACAAAATGGTAATAATATAATAGTTTATTCACAATTAATCACCGACAGAAATACATAAGAAATTGTAAAAGAAGGTAGAAGAGGTTATCCCTTTCTAGTCCATCTCCTTAACATATATAGCTATAAAAAAATAAAAAATCCTAATTTCTTATCTGTAAATTCAAAACTATATACAATTGAGTATACTTGTAGAATAAAAGTTCAAAATAGTAATTACCGGTAATATAAATCGTGATTTAAGAAAGCAGTTGTTTTATCTGGCGACTTGTCATCCACGAAAGAGATCGAAGATTCCACCTCTCACTCAGTGCGTTGGCCGTGGAGATGTCCACTGAATAGTCCATAGTCAGGCTTGTCGAGGTTTTGGCTCGATTTTAGTTGTTTGAATTTTAACCACAGACAAGGAGTTTATTTTTAGACTAAACACAACAAGATAACAGAGCTGATGACGCTACAACTCCCGCACCTTAAGGGTGGTAGGGAATTGAATAGGGGAACGAAATTAGCTTGACCGCGATCACAAGAGATTGTGACTGATTATGACGACTGTTATACTCACCAACAAGCCACAACTTTTTTAAGTGAAGTGGAGTTTTAAATCGAGAGATTAGTGATCATTACTTGACGTTTGCATTGATGGAGAGTAAAATTTCAAAACACCGCCAGAAAGTGGTCACTTTTAGGAGCATGAAATCCCTTAATGTTGAAATGTTTAATGAAGAACTTGCAAATGCCCCTTGGTGGGTGATGAACATATTTGACACAATGGATGACAAGTGGAATTATTGGAAAGCACTTTTCGATTCCATTTTAGAGACCCACACACCCATGAGAAAAATGAGGGTCAGGCAGGTTGCTGTACCCTACATGACAACGGAATGGAAACAAGCCATCAGGAGAAAAAGGAAATACGCCAAAAAGTATGCTAGAAATAAAACTAATGAAAATTGGGAGCTAAAGAAGAAATGGCGAAATGAAGCAACCATTAAACAGTTTTGGAAGAAAAACGCAGACCATCTTAAGTCTAAGCCTTATGATTTTTATAATACTTTTAGGCCCTTTCTAAGTGACAAGCGCCAAAAAGAATGTGATATCAATATCAGGAAAGCAGATGGAAGAGTTGAGAAGGATCAGACAAATGTTTCAAACATAATGGTCAACTATTTTGCAACTATGGCAGATGCTATAGGAGGTGTAGGAGCAAGCATGCTAAATGAGCATGATTTGTCAGAACGCTCAAGTCTAGGAAGCATTAGAACTAGTACACATGAACAGGAAGGACCAATATTCCAATTTAGAAAGCTAAAGAGTGCCCAAATCAAATCTGCATTGGAAAAATTGAACACTAGGAAAGCCTGTGGATGGGATTCTATTGCACCTAAAATGTTGAAGCTTGCTTCTACAGGGATTGCAGACTCACTAACAATGCTATTCAATACAAGCATCGATACAGGTAAATGGCCAGTGGCTTGGAAAAGAGGTGAATGGTGTCCTGTATTTAAGAAGGATGATCCACTAAATGAAATGAACTACCGACCGGTGACAGTCTTAAGCACAGTAAATAAAGTGTATGAACAATTATTGAGTGGACAAGTTTATCGGCACTTTGATAGTATCTTCGACTCTTGCATTTCAGCATATAGAAAAATGCACAGCTGCGAAACAACTATTATCAGACTGACAGAAGAATGGAAATTAGCTATGGACAATAAACAAGTAGTTGGGATACTCTCCACCGACATGAGTAAAGCTTTCGACTCATTGCATCCAGCCTTATTGATCAAAGTATATGGTTTCTCAGAGCAAGCACTCCGTCTCATGCGATCGTATTTCATAAATAGACAAAACAGGGTAAAACTATAAATTCAGTGGTAAGTGACTGGAAGGATATGAGAAGAGGATGTCCTCAGGGCTCATCCTTTGGTCCTCTTCTATGGAATATATTCCAAAATGACTTGACATATCAAATAACGGATGCAAATCTCTCAATGTACGCAGACGACCACCAGATTTATGTTATTGTTGAATCAATAGCCGAAGTAGAGCAGACTTTGAAAAACGAGGGTGTGGTTATATCAAGATGGTACAATGAGAACTATCTTAAGGGCAATCATAAAAAGTATGGTGCAATGATTTTGAGTAACAGGGATATAGAGGATGCAGCAATTAATGTCAAAATTGATGGTGAGAATGTCGAATCTAAACCTTTCCTTAAGCTTCTTGGAGTGACACTTGACAGTAGACTGAACTATAGTTCACATATAAGTGATATTTGTAAGAAAGCAGGAAGCAAAGTAGGTGTTCTTAATCGACTCAAGAAACTGGTTCCTACTCATGCCTTGCTTCAGTTGTACAAGGCTGGGGTGCTACCGAATTTAACCTACTGCAACATGGTCTGGCATTTTTGCAGAGCATCAGACACTAAGAAGCTAGAACGGGTACAGGAACGAGCCTTGCGTGCTGTATTCAGTAATAAAACAGCAACGTATGAGCAGCTTCTCGAATGGGCAAAACTACCGAGTTTAGAAAATCGAAGATTACAAGACATTTTAATTTTAATGTGTATAAAGCAAAGCATAATTTAGTACCCAAGACTATGATTGACATTTTCCGTATCTCAAATAGTAAATACAATTTACGTAACAAAGACTTCTCTATCCCTAGAGTTAACACTACAAAGTACGGTAAACATAGTATCCGATATCTAGGACCCTATTTATGAAGTAAAATGAATATTAGCTTACGCCAAAAAACGAGCCTTAAAGCATTCAAAGATGCAATCCGAGGAATGAACGTAAAAGGATTATTGGACGGGAGCTGCAATTGTAAAGTGTGTCAGTCCTGACCGAGATGTCAGATTTTAGTCCCTTTTTAAATTATGTATATATTTAACTAATTTCGTAATGTAATAGGTTTTTATTAGCAAACTGGATAGGTTTAGCATTGTAAATAATTTTACTCTTTTTACAGTTAATTGTAAACTTATTTAAATATGTAAATTTTAATCTACTAATTTTAGCTTTTTAATTGTAATTTTATTGATTAATTATCATAATTAATTAGTTTTAGCTTAATTAATTAGTTTTAATTTTTAAGTGTCCACAATTAGCTCTTAGAGCTAAATACATATCGACACGTTAATAAAGGTTATGTTATGTTATGTTACGGATACTGGTACAAAGCAACCTCGTTCCCAGGGTCTCTCTTCTTTGACCAAGAGAGGCAGAGAAGAGAGACCCTGGGAACAAGGTTGTGTACAAAGCTCATATAATGCTTATGACGTCATAACATTCCACAATAAAGGTGATGATTGGCACGTTCATTTTGTCATGTTGGTATAAGGAAAACCTTACACAACTCGAAGTTGACACAGGAGAATACAGAGAGATGGTTTCTGCATTCTTATCACGAAATGCTTGAGCTTGCGACTGCCGACCAACGGCGTTCCGGCGTTCCGGCGTTTGTTCCGGCGTTCCAGCGTTCCAGCGTTCCAGCGTTCCAGCGTTCCAGCGTTCCAGCGTTCCAGCGTTCCAGCGTTCCAGCGTTCCAGCGTTCCAGCGTTCCAGCGTTCCAGCGTTCCAGCGTTCCAGCGTTCCAGCGTTCACCTGTCAACCCCCGGCCGTCTGGGGACGATCTTGTGGCTGTGAATCAACAGTGTTTGAGTATGTGTGCGAAAGTATTTGAAGGACAAACGACAAGAAAGGAACTTAAAAGAATTGAGAGAAAAGGTGAAAGAGGAGTCTGTCGGATTCAGAAACGTATAGGAACAGTAGGAAATCAAGGTTATGAAACAGTTGGTTCTGGAAGCCTAATCAAACACCATATCAATCGACAATGGAAGAGTAAGTACTTAATCGTCACAACTAAAGAAGTCTTTCGAGGGAACTTCGATGTCAAAAACTACCGCGTGGACTTTGTAAAGTCAAAATCAAAGTTGAAGACAATTGAACTGCATGGCGCTGTTGTTGGTGGCGAAATTTGGCAGAATTCTTCTGGACTGGCTGTCATTCCACTGGATTCTTATTCCTCATTGTTTCGCCATGGTTTGTTCAGGAAGAAATGCGGAATTTTAAAGCATCGCCCTTTCGAAGTTGAACCATTCAACAATGAAAAAACCAGGGATGATGCATTTTCAAATGGTTTGTGTTGTCATATGGTAGCTGATGATGCACGTTCAACTTCGTTTGGTGTGAAACCGCACGAAATTACTCAAGATCTTTCCACCGGACAGTTCAACTTTGTTGTGAGTAATCGATTAAGCCATGACGTTCCTCTTGGTGCTCCCATTTTGCGAAGGGTTGACACAAAGTGGAGTGCGGTAGGAGTATGTTCTTCCGCTACAGATACTTCCTTGGTACCTATTTGGTTGTCGAGGGAAAACATACGCTCAGAGTTATTATTTCGTCCAGGTAAGTATGTTCACATGCATTTCTTAATTTTGTTATTTGATGTATCTGATGTGGTTTAATGCACCTACCTATCAATGTCAAGCCGGCAGGGGGTGGGGCATAGGGCGGGGATTCGACATTTTCCAAAAAATTGCTACCCCTGGGCAAAAATGTGAGGTCAAATATAACTGAAATTCCCCACCCTGGGAAATGAATTGCGGTCACGGGCACGCAAAAAATTCAAATATCCCTACCCCCGGGACAGCAAGATAATTCAAATGCCCTAACCCCCGGGCAAAGTGATCAATCTTCCCCCCCCCCCCCCCCACCGGCTCGACAATTGATAGGTGCATTAATGCAGATTGACATTATGATAGTTTTATTTGCACTGCATGCACCCAGGTGACATTAGTGAGAGGGGATTTACTTATAAGAACCTCATGGGGATGTGCCGCTGGATGGGGTCACATTTTCATGACTGGATTGACTATCATGGGGTTGCATTTTCAATAGCGTTACTAGAATGGGGTTGCACATTTTCTGATTTTTAGTGCAGAGTGCACTATTGGGATGGTTTGGGGGTTGACGCCGCTAACGCACTTAATGGCAATGAGGCAATAGGGCAATAAGGTGTAAACTTTAATGTTTGTTTAATTAATTAATTCCTATTAATTAATTAGCCTTGTTTGAGAGGGTGGGGTAGGTACCTTTGGTTGCTACGTAAAACATACCATACTTACATTTCTATTTGGATAATATCACAAAACTCTACTATATGGCTCCAATATTCTCTTGTTATCCTAGTGGTACTATTCTCTTAAGAAAATAAGCGATTTACATGAAGCACATACGCAGATTGATTAGCGTTGGTGTTAACTATATGTTAGGTAAACGATATATTTCATACCCAATTATACACGGACGTTTAGTGCTTTTCCTTGTGGTTGAATACAGTATGTAAGATGCATGTGCTCTAGCATTGTCAGCATGATACAATCCGTTCTGGAGTTCAGATTCATGCATGCGATACCACACTCTCGTCTTAACAGGTGATAGCAGTCATATTTCAGGTAATATCAGTTCCCCCTTTTAGTGCAAAGAACGCTTTTGTGACAGCGTATCTTTTGGAATCATCCTTAGCTCGGTTCAAAAATGCAGTGTTCTGTTTTCAAACTATTTTGTGTTTGCTAAGCTTTAAACAGGGAAACGAATGGATCTCCTCAGTTGCTTGTTTATTTTCTCTCCTATGAAAGAGAACAAGAAGTTCACAAATCTATTCACCTGAAACATTTCTGAGTTAAAAGCCTAGAGCAAACGCCGAATCTAAGTTGAATTTAATTTGTTGAACCTATTTATTTTGAAATAGGCGCATGGATGGTGCAACATTTGCTGCAATTAAATTCGACTCAAATTAATTGGTTCGACTCTAGCGTCGGTTCAACTTGCCAAGTCGCATAATGAGACAGTGGTTTGGCGTTTCAACAAACACTGCTCTACACACACGCTGAACTCAATTCATAAATCATGCAAATTACAAAATAATTGATTCAAATGTGATGGACTGGGCAAATGTCACAAAAATACATACTCCCCCCATCTGTCAAACGCTAATTCCCCCCTGATGAGCATGCGCTGTACAAAGATATTTTTGCGACCGGGAATGGCGAACTATAGAAAGTCATTGCTGACATGAGGACCGCTGCTCAAGACTGCCAGGACTGCTGCTCCATTGTTGTTGGCTAACAAAAGCACGGTCAAACATGCCAATTAGTCCAAAAGCTGTCGTCTCTGATAGACTGTTTTCAGAGCTATGGGTAATACGAGTGTTCTCTTTCTAGTTTTCACAATTAACTGTACGAGCACTGTATTTCGGCATATTTTGCTGGCAAGTCCTAGCAGTAACTAGCCGCGCATTGAGTGATTAACAAAAGGTTTTATGAGCAAAACAATAGCTGAGCACGTGCATTAAAAATCTTTGTATTTCTTTGCCGTCCTCTGCAAAACAACAACGTGAAATGACCAAGTTCTGCCTCGTCTATGGAGCAAGATCTAGACATCACGAATCTCGCTTGTAAAATCTAAATTCAATTTCTTTCATTTTTCATTTTTTCGTGGTTGCTTAAGCTCCCTAACAGCACAGGGACACGTGCAACTTGTGAAATAGGATCGACGGAGGTTCGACGTTTGCTACCACGCTGAAATGAAGTTGACTCTTTGTCACACCTATTTTAAATTTATTAGACGCTACTTGGATTCGACGTTTGCCCTAGGCCAAAGGCCCATTAAAATTAGTAATGTCGTGACAAAAGAAACTTCTCAAAT
>JAHPZR010056351.1:0-14477 GCA_019787425.1 Platygyra sinensis
CCTGATGTGTAACTAATTGTGGCTAATAAACTGAAACTGAAACTGAAATCTCTTGCATGTTTATTTGAATTTTTCTTACCAAATTCAATTCAGTCACATGTCACTTCCCGTAAAGTTTCTTGCACACCATTGTTTTCTCGGTCAATATTTATTTCTTAGGATTTAAAAATGCTGGAATCTGTTGTTTTGGTTTTGATTTTGGTTTGTTGGGTGGCCCTGATTTCAGTAAATGCAGTGTAAAAAGAGCATCTTACTCACTTTTTTTTAAATCATGCCCTGTCAATAATCATACAACGGCCGGTTTTGGGCCACAAGTTTATTGAGTCAGATTCGACAGCTGTACTATGCACTGGTAGCGAAAGAGGTCATAACTGAATCAAAAGACTCCCGACAAAAGGCCCAAACCGAAGTTGTGTCACAGAAAGAAAGGGCATGATTTGTGGGGGATGTTGTGTGAAAGTGAGCTACATGATGTAGAAAAAACAAAACATCAAAGACTAGACAACTGGAGGATATTAGAAGCCATCGAATTGAGGGAACATCGTTTCTGAGCAGATGACATTTCGAGATATATGCGATAGGCATCAGTTTGCCAATCACCCGGCTGGTGGATAAGTTCCGCAAGGACATTACACCCAAACAAGAAACTAGCGCCGCCTCGCCTAAAGCTATGGCGGGAATAGTTAGCCAGAACTAAACCAATAGCGCTAATAACCTCGGAAATAAAAACACTCGCTTTAAGCTATGGGGGGAATAGTTAGCCGGAACTAAACCAATAGCACTAATAACCTTGGAAATAAAAACACCAAAGTGGAGAGAGGTAAGGGGAAATAACTGCTGTGAGCTGGAACAAACAACAAAGAGCAAGGGGGCGGTGGACGGCCCAGAGTTGAGACGCAAATGATGTCTTAAAGCTGTGACGGGGCATAGTGGGGAGCCAGGAATGTGAGGCAAGGGGATTGACAAAGAATGTTGCTGGTACTGAATAATCTTAGAAGCCGCAATATGAAGCATGGCACCATGGGAGTCAAAAGCTAGATCAGCTCGCAATGGAACCTTTGGAGAAATGCGATTGGTTACATCGGGAACTAAATTAGATTTTTGCAAAAAGGTGAAAAAAGCCACTAGAAACAGGGACACGCACATATAAGGGGGCTTCTGGGGCCGGGGTGTTCTGGGGTTCTGGGGCACCTGCCGGCTCGCTTTGCTCGCCGCTGGGTAACCAACAACCCTGGCCCCAGAAAGAACGCCCCCCTTACATGTGTGTGTATAGACACAGAATTATTTTTTGCCCTAGAATTATTTTTCATTTGAAGAAATGCGGCATCTGTATAGGAACAATGGCTGCTGCGAATTTTTCAAGAGATGTTCTTGAAATGTTTTATGGACCGATTTCGAATAAGGAGAATCAAAGGCTCAGGGCACCTATCAGACCCAGGAGAAGGTTTGATTTTGAAATAGAGAGAAACAATATCGATAACTGGCTTCGTGTATGGAAATTGAGAGTTCCAGGAGGCAACAGAGACCTCTTGAAATTCTTCCAAAAAACAAAAACTAGATTTATCGACGTTTGTGAACATGAAGTTAGGACTTTGAAGAGTGCAAAAATACAATTTGGGCTTCTTGTGATTTCATCTACAAAAATCAACTTGACACCTCCAAACTGACATCTCAAGGTGTTCAGTCTACTTGAATCAAGCCTTTTTATAATTTCTTAGGTACTGATTAGCAGGAACAGCAAATGCACTATGAAGAGTGTTGCCTTTAATGGTATATGCAGCCTTTCCAGTTGCTGCTAATAATAGAACTTTTACCCGACGAAAATCATCACCAGCTCTAGTGTTATAAGAGCCAGTGCCCACAAATATGGTCCAAACGACGGCAGAAGTCAAAAAATTGATTTTGCGCAAATTTTGCTCATAAATTGGCCCTAGCTAGAAAACAAACAGACCATAGTTAGTTTCCACTAAGGGAGCTTTTTTTGGAAGAAATTTGCAAAAAACAATTTCGCCTCAATTGGGCTCAAAATCTACTTCCGGTTATGCTGAATGTTCTGAAAATTTGATTGCTTTGCGCATCACAAAACAGCTACTTGAGAATCTTTCAATGATTTTTATAGTCAGCTCAGGCCTTCACGGTATGACTGAGGTAAAAATAAAATAAACTGAGGTTTCTTTTGAGCTCAAAACGAGATCGAACTGACATGCAAAGTATTAGAATGTGTTGCAAGTGAAGATCAGGTCGTTTTTTGCATCACTGGCATGCCCGCACGAGCGCGTGGTAACACTAGAGCCCTATGCTTGCACATCTTAGGTTACATAATAGTCGAAGTATAAGGATTTGTATGGGAAAAAACGCTTATATTCCTGAGCCTAAAATATACGATGAAGCAGGCATGAATAAAAAGTAAACCTAATTCGCTTCAGATGATTGTTTTCCTGTTTTTCTTGAGGTTTGTTAGGCCGATTCATGGCCCATAACCCATCAGAAACAAGGCAACACACACCTGAAGTTAGGTTATATTTTTGCCACTGTACAGCGTGGATTTCATGCCTTGTGAATAGTTTTTTTTGCTTAAGCTAAAAACTGGATCAGAGAAATCGATTCTGCCTGGCAAGTTTGTCGTGATCCAGAATTAATGGTTGAAGAAGCATTTCTTCAAATCACAGCTGACGAAGTGAGAAATTACATCCCGCATGCAGAATATCTGTAACATGGGTTTAAAGATTTAATAACCTAAGTGTACATTTTGTATTGCAAACAATAAATTACAGATCTTTGAGTTCTTGCAATAGCTTTTGTTTTTGAGATGCAAATTCGCTCCCTGACAAAATGCCATCTGCAGATAGGGCTTTCAGGTCCTTCAGTTGCTGAAAATGCCACTTCTCATTTGCACGTGCTGAAAAAATTATATCAAGTGAACTACAGAAAGGTAATAGCCAAAAAATAGGGTTTGATTCTTATTTTCTGAGACCATCAATAGGAAGGTTGGCAGCAATTTTGAAGAATTTGGTATTGTAGCATTAGAAATTAAAAGAAACCTGAAGTGTCACATGCTTACCTTTCTCTCAGCAACATCTATAGTTTGTACCGCCGAAGATTCCGTTGCTGGTTGTTGAAGACCACTTCTCTTCACAAAACCTTTAGATTTCCCTGTGAACAAGGGCAAATCTGGAGGTATGTCCTCACTCTTGCGGGCACCATTTACCTAGCAATTATCAAACACATTTTAGCTTTTTATGGCGGTTTTGAGTTTTAGTCATCAAGCTGCAGAAACACTCAAATTTATGCACCGACAAATGCAAATATTACACTCATGAAATCAAAATGACCTGCCATTCACGTCGGGTAATGTGAAGGATAAAGAAGGGGAAGTGCTTGGTGGTAGGAATTTTCAAGTTTTTTTAGTCAGTACTGCTCTTTATTGTTGTAAAGGATTGGAGTAGTTTACCGCACACGCCATTCTGGGATAGAACACTGCAAATTCCGATTTACACCTCACTTGGAAAAAAATTAAAAAAAGAAAACAAAATGTGTTAATAAACCGCGAAATAGCTCAGAAACAGTCATTTTATAACGATCTCTTCTCAGTGTACAAAACGTCAAAAGCGTACACATGTTCGTAGTTCCTCCGTTAGTAAATCGATTTCACAAGAAAGTAAGTTCAACGTATTTACTCATCAGGAAGCTTGAAAGATTTTCATTTTGAGCAGTTTCGATCCTCGAACAAAATTAGTGCTGGTACCAACCAAGGTATGAATGCAAATTTGACATCACTTCTTTCTTTAATCCCCTTGAGATAGTCTTGTCGAAGCTTTGCTCAGTCTTTAGGAACGTTCTTTGAGACATCATCAGAAATAAAAATCTGACTGTCCAGGAACGGATTGTCCTTCAAGGCATTGGCAGCAACTTTAAGAATTTGAACTTTGTCAGAATACCTCAAAAGATAGATATGAATCGGCCTGACCATAGAGGTGTTTGCCTCCGTTCGACGGGCCCTCGTCACCTCAATGTTTTGAAGTTGCATGTGTTTCTCGAACAATTCAACCCTCAGGAAATCTTCTAAGGGATTATGTGCCACTTCTGCACCTTCCTTAAGACCCCAGATAATGATGTTATTTCTCTTCAACCAATTCTCTAAGTCCTCCATCTTCTTGTAAGCTGACGCTAATTCTTCACAGCTCGCTTTGAGCTTTGTCGACTTACATGAAAATTCCATTGCGGCTAAGATTTCTAAATCTGTTGGGTTACTATATAAAGCTAAAAACTATTTGCCCTCAAAAATCTCTTCTAACACTATACTATGCACTTATTTATCCCTATCTTAATGCACTTTAATTGGGCCTGCGAACATGAAATGTGCCATGTTATGTCAATCACCTTTGTAAGATGTGCTAATTATCTTTGCGCCATTGTTCCACATATGTCATCAAGGCGGTTTGCAAAAAGTCCGCTACTGTTACATGTCAAAACAAGAGCTGTGTTCCCTGGGTGCTGGAAATTCCGGAAGTTCTGAATACATACTGTCAACAAAACAATTACTTGTTATCGATTTCAAGGGTAGCCAACATGGTTTACAAAAAGTTATACGGTTGTCATATTCTTAAAACATAGATACTGGCGTTAGCCTATTTTGACATATTAAGAACACTTGTAAGGTTGCTTTTATTATTTTTTTCTTAAAGCGAACAATAATTGACATGACATAAAAATTGTGGGCCATAACTAAACAGTCATTCATGCAACTTGGGCCCATTTCTTGAATGCCTCGTGATTGTTAGGGCCCGAAAAGCCATTTTTAGTTAATCGGTACTTAAAGACAGAGAGGTGTATATGCCTGAGACTTCTTGTATGAAGGGAACCTCTGCTCATATTAGGAATATATGAATAAAACAGCTATGTAGTCAAAAGGTTTGAGATATTGTTACTGCTTTCTGGGACCTTGTAGAAACGGGCCCCTGGCCCTGCCACACACTGTTAAATAGAAGATTGAAACTCCAAATGTCAACATTCACATTCTGATTAAGGGAAACCTGTGATCATACCCTCCTTCCCTGTGTTTAGATGCGGAAAAAAAAAACGCTTGATCGCAGGTTAAATTAACGGTAAACTGGTTTCATGCGACTTCCAACGAGCCTGTTCGTGTCTGCTTGTGACAGGCGATTGTGTCATCGGGACACGTCGTCACAATGCTAGTGTCCAGACTTCCCGGTCACAAACAATGTTTGTACATAGTACATACGAAGACTCGAATCAAGCTTTGCTGCAAGAATCTGCAGGGTATTTTACAAGTTAAACGTTCACTTATTTAATAATGCCCTACTTGGCGGGAGATTCAAATTATTAAGCACAAAGAGTAGGATTTTCATTCATTCGGCACGATTGTCGTCATGGATGTGGATGGCCTTCATCAATCGCCTTGGTCACTTTTGAGAGTAACTGGCAAGGATCTCGACCCCAGAAAGCACTGGTATGTCCTTATGTCAAGTCTGTGTGGTGTTAAACCAAATGTGTTCACCAAATATGAAATTTCTCAGCTATTTCCCGATAAAATACGTTCTGTGGGACCAGCAGATCTCACGCCTGCCAAACGAGGTTGGTCATTGAACATGCGGCCAATCAAACTCTTTGTTGTCTCTTCATTTGGTCTCTGCACTGCACTACTTCAGCAGCGAGATCTTTCTCCAGATGGGTTTGTGGGATCGGCTAAATTTATTCCTGTTGTGAATGCACTGAATGGCATTGCTCTGGACGAATGTGAGCCACCATGCAGTTTAGGCAGGAAAAGTTCCCTTTAAAATCATGGCTCCCACGAGTTGCAAGTACTGCAGTCAAGAATCACCAAACTGGAGTCTGAACTAAAGGAACTTGAAAAGAAGAGCGAATGCGTTAATTCTTTTGTCTCTCTTCCCCCCCCCCCTTTGGCAACATCTTCCCCATCTCATTGCCCAAATGAGAGCAGTGACAGCAGAAGCAGCAATGTAATCGAGGAGACACTGAAAAGCCCTCATTTGGTCCAACTCTGAAAAAGAGGAAAGTGTCACAGGAATGCCAAAAAGTCACTGTGGAGCTGGATGGTATATTGGCCAAGTACCATGAGGACTCTGGCCTGTGTATTGGGTAACAGCTTCCTATATGGCAGTGAGGAGGACAAAGGCAATGTCTCTGAAACCCTTTCAGAAATTGTCAACCTGGTCATGGATGCAAAGGGACCAAAAAAGGTACTGGAAGAGCTCCTGATGCCTGAAACATACCAGCGAGTGGTAGAAAGTACGAGAGTACCTGATTGGGTATTGCTATATTTCAAGCTCCAAGCAAGATTACCAGATGCTGGTTGGCAAATGCTGCTAAATTTGACTCAGCTTGGAAGAAGTGGGGTAAGTTCAACCCTTAACAAACAAAATTAATGTTATTAATTGTTTGATTAAAATGATCCACCAAGGGGGAGGAGGTGGGGGGTGTACTCCTGTCAATTTGCAATGATTGTGTACCTCAGAAGTTTTTAAACTTGGTTCCTATTTAATGTTTGACATTTCCAAAATTAATGCTGTTGTAAAAGTATCTCTGTATTGAAAAGCTCTTGTCAGGCATTGCTTGTAACAGAAAGCAGCCATTTGGTGGATACCTGAAAAAGTCATTGCAGGGCACAAATTTATCTTTTACACCTGTAGCCATTTGGTTCCTGAATATTTCAAAGTGGTCACCAACTCCAAAAACTTAGGTGCCATGTTTTGCATTCTCATTCACTATTATACAGGCAAAATAATAGGTTAACACAATAAGCATTATTATCATATGACCCGTACGGCCCCGCACGCAATTTTCTTGGAAAACCATAAGAGAAAAGGTCCGTATGAGAGTCTCACGCGTCAAAGTGATAGGGCCTGAAAAACATATACGGCCCTACTACAAATGCGTACGGCCCTACTAGAAACAAGAATAGCAAAATCTTCTCCAAAATGAGTCATGAGAGTAAACATTCTGAGAGCGAATTTTACTATCCAGGCAAATTGTCCCATCCAGAATTACTTCAGTCGCCAACTCACTCCAAAAACAAAGAAACTAAGAAATTCAACACTCCTCGCAAATGAAGAAGCTCACAACTTTCTCAGAAGCCGACAAGCAAACAGGCGCTCAAGGAAACAACTCTCTGATTGATAATTAACCTTCGGAATAAGCCAACAGTCTTGAGGCAAAACTTCTTTCCTTAGAAGGCATCAAAGAATTCATTGTGGCTAAAACCCAAGAAAAGCGAAGAAGAAAACAAAGTACCATATAAAAGATTTCTTCGAATTTACATTGTTTCTGGGAGAAGTTGATTAAACCAGAAAAATTACACACATACCTCATGTGCAGTAGGATAAACTGCTGTGTAGTTTCTACATCAGTGTTGTTTGAAGAGACAAAACTGAGTACGAACACAAGTTCATTACTGCATAGTTCATCCAGATAATAAAACTCACTTGTGTTTAACCATGCTATTTCTACGATACCAGCAAAGCCGGCAAACCCAGGCACTGTTTGCAGGAACCAACATCTGTTGCATTAATATTGAGTTGCTGGTTATTCCTTGTTTAAGAGAATCCAAGAGGTTTCGTGAGTCTCCAGATGAAGATTTAAACAATTTCAGTGAAGCATGAAGCGACCTTTTGATGGCTTTGACATATTTTTGACAGCTGTATGTCAACTTTTTGTTGGCTTTTTAGCATGAATTGCAATTGAAAACCATACATGAGTAAATGAGTCATGTTTTTCGATTAATAATGAGTTTCTTCTTCGACCCGACGAAATGAATGACAAATTTCTTTTGTAGAAACTTTTACACAATTGTTCAGCACGCGGGAGGCCATCTGATCTTATGTAATCACATCCTATTTAGGTTCAAACAGAATTATCAACAGTGTGAGTGGTCATGTGATAAAATGCTTATTGACTGAGTAAGGTCGGGCCGGACAGGAAATTATTTGGCTCTTGGTCAGGACATACGGACCTCAAGCCAAATATTTTCCTGTCTGGCCCTCCCACTCAGTCAATAAGTACATAAACTTCTGGGCTCACTGTTGCATGGACTAGTGCACATCATTGTTAAAAGTGAAGCATTCCAATACCACTAAGTTGGACATCAGAACCAATGAGATCCAAGATGGCGTCAAAGTGACAGATATTTTCAGTAGAGCAGGTGGATAAATACCCATTATGGTCATGGATACTGCCATGGATTTTGGTTTGAACAGGTTGAAAGATTCCAAAAGGGCTCCAGATGGAGGGTAATAAGGAATTCAATTTGGCGACCAATTTTCAGGATTTGGTCACCAACATGCACAATTTCATGCTCTTTTCTAACCTCGTTACACCTTATATTAAAAGCTGCCCAGACTTGTCTTCATGCCATAAGGTTACCTTAAAGATTTTGCATTAGTTGTGAAATGGTTTGTTCGATGTAAGTTAATGTTCACTTTCAGCATTCCAGTGATACAGCAGTGCTCTCAACTAAAGATGAAATAAAGGCAATAAAAAAACTTGTGGTCAAAGTTGTCTGGACAACTATGTCCATTCAGAAAATAAACACAGACCTCCATTCATGTGGAGTGGACCTGGCATCTCTCTTGGTGTGGGCAATTAGGAACAGAGACTGTGGTCATCTGATACAGATACCATGGAATTTAACATCACACTTGATGGACACCCTCTAGGAGGTAAAATTAAGAGTCTTGAAACTTGTTGCATGCTAACTGTTTTTGGTAGAAACTTTGGTTGTAGGATTTCAGTTAATAAAAAGCAATTTTTGATGCAATTTAAATGGCCATTTCACATAACCAATCTTGGCATTTACTTTCAATGTGGTCAATTTTTTTTATTTTGAAATATTTCAGTGTGACTGTCTTCAGGTATGTGTCACCTTTGATCACATCCCATGTGCTATGCTCTTGTTGTGGTCTTGTAGTTTCGAGTTATTACGAATCCTTTGACCCCTTTAATATATTTTTACGTTTTCAACTTGACTGAAGTTACTTGGTTGAATAGAGGTAAATTTTTCTTGTTAGATGTTTTTATGTATAGCATTTGGGTAACATATTTTTGCAATTCCTGGCAATGCACCCCATAATTAATGCCCATTTAACTGTTATCTAATTACCAGGCAGGAATCAAGTGGTTGTTGGGCTTGTGCCTATCGACTTTGCAAATAAAAGTTCAGAAAGTGCCCTTTCTGTGTATCCTGTAGCAATTGCAAACTGTAAAGAAAAAAGGTTAGTTTGTTTGATGCCTTGAGGGTGGGTTCCCTGGTTGGTGCGTCGCAAACAGAAACATTGCCACTGGGAGCTACTCCTTCTGGTTGCTGTTGCTGTGACAGGTTGACGGAAACCCCACAAATGGCGCTGTTAGGAACAGCTCTCTGGTGTGTTTGAGATGCCTGCAATTCCTCATGTATATACGGCCATCCTCTGTACAAACCTGATATGACCTAATATCAACTTCCTTATCAACAGCAGCTTTTGTCCACTCATTTGAGTCAGGTCTCAGTTTCACACGCACTACATCTCCAGGTTTCAATCTGTCCAGCTCTTTAGCAACTCTGTCATAGTAGTAAGCCTGTTTGGCTTTCCTTTCCTTTGCCTTGTGACAAACACCATAAACCGCTTCGGGAACAAGCAGTCTTGAAGAAGTTGGAACCAAAGTTTTAGGTCTCCGACCAAACAATCTCTGAGCAGGAGAGCTTCCAAGCCCTTCAGTTGGAGTGTTCCCATAATCCAATAAAGACAAATTAGGATCTGTTCCTGAAGTCGGGCCTTCTTCATGATATTTGTAGCCATTTTAACTGCATCCTCTACTTTTCCATTAGATTGAGGATATCTCGGGAGCTTGTGAGGTGCTCAAACTCATAAGCTAGTGCAAATTCCTAAAACTCTCTCGAACTCAAAGGTGGTCCATTGTCACTCATAAGTTGGTCTGGTATTCCATGTCGAGCAAACTGAGACTTTATCCTCAAAATCACCTCCTTTCCTTTCTTTCCAAAAATCCTCTCCACCTCAAAGTAATCCGAGGAGTAATCCACACAAAGTAAATAATGCTTATCCTCAAAGTCAAAAAGATCACTGCCAACTTTTTTCCATGGTCTACTCGGAATTTCATGACTGATCATTGGGTCTTTCTGTTGATTGGTTTGGTAAGTCTTGCAAACAGAACAAGTTGAAATGAAATTCTCAATGTCCTTATTCATTCCGGGCCAGTGAACCACTTCTCTTCCTCTCCTCAAACAACCCTGGATACCAAGATGACTCTGGTGCAGTTTCTGCTTAATTTCCTCTGTCATACTTTTCGGAACTACTATTCTTTCACCCTTCAGTACTAAACCATCCTGGATCGACAGCTCATCTCTAAAATGGAAATAGCCCTGGACACTGAGTGGAACTTCCGCCACCCAGTCTAAATGACCATCTTCAGGAGGACCATTTCTCCATCTGCCTCAGTTGCTTGCTGAACTCTGGCAAGGCCTTGAGGGCCAATTGACACAAAAATCAATGCATTAACACTTTCAACCTCTTGCTCCACAGGAGATCTAACATTCCCTGTAAGAAAGACATCCTCTTTTGAACACTTGACCTGGCCATGTGGAAGGTACGCTCTGCTTAGTGTATCGGCCAGATTGAGAAGAGTGCCTTTCTTGTACTCCACTTCAAAGTCAAAGTTTTGCAAATGCAATGTCATTCTCTGAAGACACTTAGGAGCACTCAACAGAGTCTTCTTAAGTATTGACTCCAACGGCTTGTGATCAGTCTCCACCTTGAACTTCCTACCATAAAGATACAACTCAAACTTCTCAACGCCAAAAACTATGGCCAGAAGTTCCTTCTCCATCTGGACATAATTGCACTCAGTTTTCTGTTAGAGAATGAGATGCATAAGCAACTGGTTGCCCATTCTGCATCAGACAAGCTCCTAGGCCATGTTGAGAAGCATCACACTGCAATACAGCCTCTACACTTGGGTCGAAATACTTTAAGACAGGTGCAGATGCTATCACTGCTTTAACACGTTTGAAGCACTTGCCATGAACATTTTCTTCCCAGACAAATTCAGCATCATCTTTAAGCAAGGTTCTCATAGGAGTGGTAAGCTCAGACAACCCAGGTGCAAATTTCTGCAAGTAGTTCACCATCCCCATAATTCTTCAAAGGCCTTGCTTGTCAGCAGGTGGTGGCATGTTTTGTATCACCTCAACTTTGGTTGGATCAGGCTTCAACCTTTCTGCCGAAATAACATGGCCAACATACATACATACATACATACTTTATTGCAACTCCCTAAAAAGGGTTTTTCAGTTAAAAGCTAAATAAAAAATACAAAGAACAATAATTGATATATAAATAAGAATAGATAAGCAATTAATTAATACAAATCTAAATTATGTGTTTTCCTAAATAGATGAAATTAAGTTCAAAGTAATTGTTTGGTCAATTTCGATTTAAAGGCTTTTACAGAATTTACATTTTTAAGATCATTACTTAGGTTATTCCATAGTTTGGCTCCACGGTATGAAAATGAACGTTGACCGGTGGCCAATCTGCATCTCAAAATGTTCAGATGGTTGCCCTGTCATATGACAGCTGGGGTAGTTTGAACATCATCTTGTCCTTGTTCAGCTTGAAGTGTCTCTGAGGACAGCGCTCCAACAAAGCCAACAGCTTACGATCATGGTCTACCACAGCTTCATCATCTGTGTCACCCACACCAAAGCCAGTGATGTCATCTGCTATGGTCCTTACTCCATCAAGTCCTTCAAGGGCCTCATTAAGTCTGCATTGGAATTCCTCTGGAGCAGGTGCAATGCCAAAGGGCATTCTTAGCCACCGGAAACGCCCCCAGGGTGCCGCAAAGGTTGTCAACTTGCTACTTTCATCATCTAATTGCACATGCCAGAAGCCATTTTTCACATCCACAACTGAAAAGACTCGAGCTTTACACAAATCAGGCAACAGATCATCGATCACTGGCACGGGAAATGATTCCTCTTCAAAGCTTTATTTAAAGGCCTTGGGTCAAGACAGAGACGGATCTTCCCATTGGGCTTCATTACCACCAATGTGAATGATATCCAATCGGTTGGCTCTGAGACTTTTGCTATGATACCTCTCTCAACCAGCCTCTCTAGCTCTCTCTGATACTACTCCTTCAGCGCAACAGGTGGTTTGCAAGCTGGAAGTTGAACTGGGGGTACACATTGATCCACTTGAAGGTGCAGCTTGCCCATCAGCATGCCCTCACCCTCAAAAACATCTTTAAATTGTGTGACAACTAGACTAACTGTAAGACCCTGTGTCGCTCCACCAGTCAATCCATCAACAGTCAGAATATTCTCCATATTAAGAGTAATAAGTTCCATACCCTGAATAGCAGATGCTTCAAGAACAGGCTTGTTCTCTTCACTGACAATCTGGAATTCAAGATTGTACTTCCTATTGTTTTTTGGATTATGCAAACTAGTCCTCCTCTTTCTGAGTGGGCATATTTCAGTGGCATTGTACATACTGAGAATTGCCTCAGAGGCCTTCAGCTCTTTAAGCTCAGGGTCATCACAAACTTTCTTATATTCTCTTACAGGTAGCACATTCACTGTTGCTCCACTATCCAACTGAGACTGGATATCATGACCATTAACTAAAATCTTTGCATACAACCTTTGAGAATTAACACTTTCCAGTGACTCGACACTCACAGTCAAAAGATATTCTTCAGAGGAAGAATCTTCTTGAATTGTATGAACTGACTTTCTCTTCTTTTTCTTCTAAGGAGGCCTTGAAGACTTTGCAGCCTTTGAAGACTTTGTACACTTGACTGTGAAGTGGTTCTTTTCTCCACACTTGCTACAATTTTTTCCCCATGCGGGACATTCTTCCCTACTTCTCACATGCTTCTTACCACAAAATTTACAAGATATCACATCCTTACCACCTTTATCTTGTGTTTCTTCCTTAATCTTGTTGTCAGCAACAAACTTGAGATCTTCCCGATTCCCCATCGCTTGAAACTGTACCGATATTGCTTCACTTGACCGACAATTAGAAAATAGCCCAAGGAAAATACGCGCACTGATTGGTTAATAATCGTGTTTGTATAACTCAATACAAACACAAAAAAGTTGTCGTAGTCACGGGCAAGAGTCACGGCATTCCCGTGTGTGCTACTCGAGGGATACGTCAAAAAATGTTGAATACCAACCTCACAGTCGAGAACGAACCGGTAAAGAAAAAACAACGATTTGCAAACTTGGAAACAAGCGAGCTGGATGTTTTATTAGACTCTGCACAGTCGCAAAACACAAAGTACAACACTTCGTTCGCAGTTTCAGTTTACAAAGGTAAGTTCGCGAAAAAAATGTTCATTACAAGAAAATGCTCGCTTTGAATACCGAAATTTCAATTAAATTCACGGGAAATTCAAACTTTATTTGTTCTCAGAATGGGCCCAGCACAAAAATGTTGAAAAACCACTCCACGAACAAAGTGAACAGGAACTTGACAACAACTTACGAGCATTTTACGCTGAGGCCAGAAACAAAGAAGGCATAGAATACGGAAAGTCGACATTATTGTGTCTGAGGAGCGGAATTGAACGACATCTTAACTTCCCTCCTTATAACCGAGGTTTAAAGTTCTCACAAAATCCAAACATGATGCTGAATGCGAAAATCAAAGATTTGAAACAACAAGGCAAGCAAAATGTTGAACACAAACCTGATATTTCTACACAAGACCTACAGAAGCTGAAGTACCATCCAGTGCTGTCTCCCACAACTCCCCTTGGCTTATTAAGAAATGTTTGGTTCCATACAACTCTTTACTGGTGCCATAGGGGCCGTGAGGGTCAAGAAATCTGACCTCATCAAGTTTTAAGTTCCTCAAAGACGAAAACAACCGTCCGTACGCAACAATGACGCATGACGAGTCGACGAAAAATCATCCTGGCGGTGTTGGCGATGTGGAAAGCTTCGAAAAGGAAGGAAGATTATACCAAACAACAGATGATCCAACTGATGGTTTTATGCTTTGCAGTTCTACATATCAAAGCTAAATCCCGAATGCAAAGCCTTCTTCCAGTACCCAAAGCGAAAGTGGTCTCCTTCTAACAGCATTTGGTACGAAAACTGGCCGCTAGGCATACAAAAGTTGGGCACAATGATGAAAGAGATGAGCGAAGCGGCTGGCCTTTCCAAGAAGTACACAAATCATTCAGTGAGGGCAATGGCAATTACCCTCTGGTCCAATGCTGGCCTTTCTAATCGGCACATAATGGCTATATCCGGTCACCGCAACGAGCAGTCTTTGAGGAGCTACAATGCGCGTCCTTCGTCAACGCAACTACAACACAGCAGCGATGTGCTGTCGAACGCACTCAGCGTGACTTCAGTCCCATCTACATCAGTTCAGATCCATCCACAAGCTCCACAAGCCCAGATATTATCCCAGAGTGCCCAGTCG
>JAHPZR010056363.1:0-2500 GCA_019787425.1 Platygyra sinensis
GAAGCACAGTTCAATGGACCGATATTTTAAGAGTCGATTGAACACAGAAGTTATTGCGCACAGTAGTGTCGGGGAGAAAAACAAGGACAGCTTTGATATGAGGAAGAGGTTTTGTTCCAGCCCCCATCGTTACTGGCTTCCTCTTTACAAAACACAAAACAGCGATTTCCCCTTTTCTTCAATTTGCTGCCCTCTTAATAAGAATTAATGCTCCCAACTGTCGGCTTCTCGCCTTTGTCGCGGACAATTCAAACTATTAACAAAAACAACATGACTTACCTTTCTCACAAATAAATCTCGAGTCCGGGAGCAGTTCAAATCGTTCCATTTCACCACCCCTGAACGTACATACAGAACATACATTTCTCCACAGTACTCCTCTTGGCGATAATGTCGGGTTGCCCAGAATACCAGTCCCTGAATGTCAACCGGGATCCATCAACCCAGACCCAAATCGAGTCATCGAAAGGAGCTCTCTGTAAACCGATCCAAAAATGCCTGCTTTTGTGTTGTTTTGTTATAAACTCTTGAATCAGATACGAATTTTCACTTCGAGAGGAAACTGTGACTAGATGAGCATTGTAGGTGCTGCAGTTCGTTTGAGCTCCAAACCAATCAGCTGCTCCTCTAGGTGACATGTAGCAGGAGTTCTCAAATCGTTTCCAGCCCTTGGGCAACCTAAGCAGTGAAAGAAATTTACATGGCTCAGTTGATGGAGAGGGAATAAAGGACGGGTACGTTGATGTTGATTGTAAATAAGACGATTGTAACAGCTGCTGCATGCGTAGTTTTAATTGTTAGACTTGATCTGATGCTTTGCTTTTTAATATTTTAGGGTGTTTCATATCTTAGTTCTTTTATATTATCGTTGCATATTTGAGAATCTTTCTATATTTTTAATTTTTAACACGTTATCTTTTTATTCGGTAAATATTTTTTGTTATTATTATTATTATTATTATTATTATTATTATTATTATTATTATTATTATTCAATATGCCTATCAACGCCAGAACTATCCTCTAAATTAATAGAGTCTGGAGTCAATTTTCAATGTTTTTTTTTCACCTATCTATATATTTTCTCCTTTCGGGATTAAATAAGTCTGATTTTTGGGCAGATGCCAGAGTTTTCACCAGTCCGTTTAATTTATAAGAGAAAAAGCAGATTTACAGGTTGGGTCCAGCGTTAAGGTGATTCCCTAGAAATATCACATGACGTTAGATTTTTTTGCAAATTTTTTATGGTTTTCCTAATAATGCAGTTATCCGAAACGTGCGATTAAAAAGCACATGGTACGGTACTCGTTTAAGAGTCATAACTCGTCAAAGGTGCGTCAAAA
The DNA here is from genome assembly GCA_019787425.1 of Platygyra sinensis. Classification (NCBI taxonomy): domain Eukaryota; kingdom Metazoa; phylum Cnidaria; class Anthozoa; order Scleractinia; family Merulinidae; genus Platygyra; species Platygyra sinensis. The sequence goes on from JAHPZR010056363.1 coordinate 1,344, forward strand.
ATGTTCGCAACGGGTACCCATTAAGTGCGTTTTTACTTTTCTGAATGCCGCCACCTTTCGGGGTATCAGTGGCCAAATACATGGCTTTAGTATTGAAAAGTCTCAACAGATACATTGCATCATCTTAAAGGAAAAAAATTGATGTGTTTCTTGGCAACAATGTACATCTTCAGATCAGAGTTGACAAAAATTCTTTCTGGCGTGCATCTTTTAGGGGTGGTAATGTTTAGGTCACGAGTGAAAGGGTAAGTAAACATTTTTCGCAGTATCTTTTAACTCGTGTTAAAATTTTTCTTATTCAGTCAGCGGAAAGGCAAGGAATTTTAGACTTATTTAATGAACACCGTACTGATATGATCAAGTTCGACTTCAAACTAAGGACGCAAACAAACATCGTTTATCCAAACTACTGTATCGAGCTTTGAGCGTACAAACCAAAAATAAAAACGACGGCACCAACGGTATGGAAAATAAAACCAATTTGATTGCAAGGCTAGTAAGACGGAGGAAGGTCAAAAGTACTATAATGCAAAGAAAGTAACTTTTAAATTCAAGCATGCAGCGGTAGTTAATAGGGAGCTTAAGGAGGTCTTATACAAAACAAAGATGTTTTATTGCAAAAGAACTCTGTGGAACAGTTTTGGCACCACGTTAAAGGACTTTGCACTCTGAATTCAAAAATGAGCATTTCCCGGTCACATGCCACAATAGTTAATGAATAACTAGCTCCTAAGTGTTAAAAATGGTGTTCATTACAAACACGATAACTTACTAATAGATGGTTCGAGAAGCATGAAATTCAGTTCATGCTGTCCACAAGCAGGTTGTCCAGGAGCCAAACCTCAGAAAGCAGTGTTTCGAGGGATTTTATCTCGTAAAATTTGGAAAATTTTTTCTAATATTAACTATCATTATATGGAGGAGAGTGTTTTTACTGGGAACTAAACCACTCGTAGATTCCTAGACTGCGAGCAGTCTCTTTCTTTTCCTAGCGTATTCCTTGCATTTAATTAGAGCTATCGAGTAGCGAGCGGCGAGCGGCGAAGGCGCGAGCCGCGAAAAGTGCGGGCGCGGAGGAAAAGGAAAAAGAAAGAGACTGCGGTGGTATTTTGATCTTTTCGATTTGCCGCCTTTGACAGCTGTTTGATTGATGGCTC
>JAHPZR010056363.1:7500-12371 GCA_019787425.1 Platygyra sinensis
GAGGAGGAAGAAAGAAAATTTCTAGAAAAATCTGTTCCTAGATCCACACGATATGTAACTAAATGGTCGTTGAAAATTTTTGTCGAGTGGCAAGCTTCAAGAAAGAATAAAGACCCAAGCAAGGAAGAAGCAGGCTTCCACGTGGAACTCGATAAAGTTCAAGCTTTGGACACGAACATTGTCAATATGACACCGGAGTCTTTGAATCTTTGGTTGACAAGCGCACTGGACACCGTTCTAATGCACTGTTTCGATACCAAAAGAAAAGTGTTGAGCAAGAACGGAATGTGAGCGATTTATTGGGGCCACCTCGTGATGTAGTGGATGTAGTGGATGTTCCCGACTTAGATTTGAATTACGAAGTTAGGGATGAAGAATTATGTAACATGCCAATGCCCAGTGAAGTATTTCATATAGAGATGTCTAAGTCAGTGTTTCACAACTGCACGTTTAATTTTGCAACAAAGTAAAACCATGTGTATCTTTGTATTGTAAAATATTATCCAGGGAAATGAAATAAATATTGTGAACGCGGGGTGAACTATTTGTACGCCTGTTATGTTGGTTGTTAATGTGTGATTATCATTATACATGAATTTTTAATGTAATTGATTGAGATCTTTATATAAAGATTACGTGTGATCTTTATATAAAGATCATGGTAGTCGTTCTCATTAAAAATTCAGCGATAATTGTATTGTTTAGGCATTCAACCCCACTTTTCCCTGGGACTGAAATCAAGTCCCTTCCCTGGCTTTTCAGAATGACCATGTTTTACCAGGTATAAAGGTTCATGCACGTGATCAATTTGACGTCTCTGATAGGGTCATGTGCTTATGAATTATTAATGAGTTTTTGAATTCACTTTAATATCTTAGTAATCGCAAAAAGCTAATTTCTAATCACAAGGATAAAAATCCTCGAAGATGTTATTGTCAAGAAACTCGCAGGTATAAACAATAGAAAAGTAAATGACAGTTATCGTTTGCGGGCCACTAACACAAGTATGAACCAAACAACTTTACTTAGAATCTCAATCTCAATATCTATGTAATTTATTCCCCTCGTGCGTTGCCCGAGGCACGCACGAGGGGAATAAATCACATAACCCTTCGCTTCAGGCGGATAATTCTTACGTTAAGTTCAACAATATAACAAGTAAGATCACACATATGACTTGCGCATGCGAGCGCTGCGTTTTAACAAGTTTCTCACTCAAAAACTCCGAAAACTTTGTGACAATTTGTCGGGTACGAATCGACCAGAGGGTTGGGTATGAACTGACCGAAAGTGGGTACGAAACGTCTGACCCTGGGTACGAAACGTCCATGGGTACGAAACGACTGGATACCCACGCACATAACTAAATATTTACAGAAATGCTTGAAGTTTCACACGTCCTTTTAATGTCAGTGGTAAAATTGTGGGATAATACGAGATGCACAATATATTAATACAATAATACGACGTATATAATGCAGCAACAAACTATATGAATCAGACTGTATGAATCAAACTGTATGAATGTTACACCACGCAAGTACTCAATGAAATATGATCTTCAGTCCATAAGGAGTGCGGGCACAAACTTTTGTTTAGTCACGTGAAAATCGTACGATCACACACACACCTCCACAACTCCCACAGTGGGTCCACAGTTGCATTTATAATTCGGATGTAGTTTCAGCTTTGCATTGTCGTCTCTTATTTTCGTGCCGCTCATAGGACTGAGCATGGCTTCCAAATCTTTGTTAGTGTGTTTTGTAGTGCTTTTATTTTCTCCGAGTTCATTTACGAAGCCATTACAGGAAACCAATGCTTTTACAGCTTGGCTCAAGCGTTTGGATAGCGAAATGGGGACGAAAGCCTTGTCCAGCGACAGTTGTGAAGTCTGTAAGCTGTTATCTCTTCTGGCTCAAACCGCTTTCGTGACAAGCAAAATAGAGGATGAAGTGGTTTCTGTGGCACAGAAGATCTGTAAAGTGTTAAAGATAGAGGACGATCGAGTATGTACCCAGGTCATTTTGGAATTTCGAACTGAAGTGTTGACAGTTACCGACAAAGTTTTCCTGAGCCCTTCAGAGGTTTGTGGCAGCCTGTTTGGACCAACTTGTGCTCACAGAAGAGATCCTGACGAGTTTTGGAATGTAACAGTGCCTGGTAAAAAGCCGCCTGTTAAACCTGTGCCACCACCAAAGGTAAGTATCATTGATTTTTATGCAATTTTTGTAAGCTTTAATTTGAGCTTGATAGTTACGTAATGAAACTGAAAGATTAACTGCAGAATACATGTACCGTGCAACTCCATGAACACTTCATTTGCAAGTGTCGGTGTGCTTTGAAGAACGAGGTATATAACAATAGTTCTATTCTTATTCAATGACGTGCAAATAGGTGGCAGTTAAGCAGAAAGGTTTTCTTGTTATCATCAAATATGTTAGCTGAAGTAACTAGTTATCTTATTACACAGATCATAAGACATATCCAAATCAGGTGACTAGAAATTACAGTCTTGTGACTTCTAACAAGTGAACAGAGGTTGTTTTTAACTGCTGTGACCTACATATAGCCTAAAACTACAAAACAATGTAATGTAGATCAAATGCTGCCAAGATAAAATAACCTTCTATGTACATGAGCAATGTCAAAATCAAGATGAAGAAAAGCAACATGAAAGTTAACAATAAGTCTAAAAAGGTAAATTCATCAGTAGCTAGTCAGAATCCACAATTTCAATTTCCCGTTTCCTGGCAATGAAACTCTCATTTTTTTCTCTCGTTAAGTGCCACAATTTGAATTGCAAATGTAGAAAGAATGATGAGAATGAAAGAAATACATTGGACATTGAACAAAAATCATCACACTTGTACAAACAAGCACCTGGTGCAAATTGTTTTCCAATTTTTGAATAAAAGGTTTAAGGACTTACATGTAAACATAAACTTTATGCTCTTTGTGCATGTTATAATATCTGAACAGCTGAACCTCTTTATAATGACCACCTTGGGGACAGAAAGTGGTTGTTATGGGGAGTTAGTGGTGTGATATGACACCTGTTTGTTTTTGGGGAAAAAGCATTTTTAATTTTTAAAAATGCTTGTTGTGGCATATGCAGTGTAGATACAGTGTATGTAAGAGGTAATTTTGCCAGTCATGATTGCTGTGGAGAGGTGACCCTTGTAGAATTGAAAAATAATAATAAGAGTGAATGTCTAGACTGTCCACCAGGACATAAAAAGTGGCCATTGTAGAGAGTTGGCCATCGGTAGTCTGGTCTTGTTTTAATAACACTATATCCACATCTAAACCTTTAAATATGTCTCATTTCAGCCTGGTTCACCAGTTTCCCGTGTGCTGCAGCTCTCTGACATCCATCTTGATCATCTGTATAGAGAGGGAACCAACCCAGACTGTGGTGAGCCACTCTGTTGCCGCAGTAATGATGGAACCCCTGGTATGTATGTTTCCATTTTCCAAATCAGTCTTTAAAATTTCAGGCCATTACAGTATTGTTTGAGCCATTGATACTTGCATAAAATTGCCTGCGACTTAAACCCTAATTCCCTGGTGTTTTTTTTAAGTATTTCAGGGCGAGTGAAAGCACAAATTAAAATAAAACATATGTGCAGTAACCACAGACACAAGATCCAGTTTCAAGACAGTTTATTTCAAGCTGAATAAATGAAGGGGCAAAATATTCAAAATATTCAAAATATCAATGAAAAGAACTCAACTTGATGTGTAAAACTGATAAGAAAACAAGGAATTATATTTTTCTTTGTTCCCTGACAAAAGCTGAGAAAATTAAATACAGAAAAATGAGTTTAGTAATTGACTTCAGGGAAAAAAAACAAATACAACAGAATTTCGCAAAAGACTAACTTAAAAAGAAGAATCACATCAGTTAATTTCTTGGCCACTCAATGAAATAATACACTGCAGTGAAAGAAAGACAAAAGTTGTACATCAAAAATGCGATAAAACAAGCCTATTCAAGGTACATGTAAATTGTATTTCAACTGTGTTAAATTGGTGTGCACTTACAGTGGGCACTTACAGTTTTCTCAACTAAAGAAATCCAGCATTCAAAGATACTCAGACATTTTTCATACTTAAAGTGCCCATATCACCAAAATTTTTATTTTCTTATCTGATTCTATATATCACCCAATGAACTTCTGCGAAAGAAAAATGTGATTTGGGTAAAATGCAATCTTTTTTGCAAGTTTTAAAAACGTTCAAATTTGCCGCCATTTTGGTCCACCATTTGCACCAGTCTTCCCCTGGTTTGGAATGAGTTGTGATGTATATTAAGGAACACGTGACTTCAGGCTGACTTATTTCGCTTGTTTTACCTCTGTAAATTAAACTTAGTAGTTCATACCAAATGCCGGAAAGGAGCATTTTGCATAGACTGCGAAGCTAAATTTATTATACATCTCTACCAGGCTATTACATTAGTAATCTACGTCACAAATCTGAGCACGTCGATGATGTGATCAGCGGCACGGGTAGACCGCAATAAAATAGGATTTTCAGGTTTTTAAAACTTCATAGAAAAATCGCTTTCCATCCAAATCGAAAATTTTTTTCGCCAAAGGTCATTGCATAGAATATAGGATCAGATGGGAAAATAAAATTTTGACGATATGGGCACTTTAAAATTCCCAAATGAAAGCAACCAAATGAAAAATATGTGACAGTATATTACAAGAACAAATTTTCATAATTTCAAGATGAGGCCAAAAAAACTTATCTGAAAGCTTATAAAAACATTTAAAATTTTGCAGAGGTGCTTCTCTGCATGACAGCTTGTATATAAAGTGAAAGCTTGAGTCTTTGGTGATGACTTTTGTAGTCACTTTATCGGT